>CAUYQU010087531.1:0-28726 GCA_963574635.1 Cheracebus regulus | reverse complement strand
GAGGAGCATCACACACTGGGGTCTGTCAGGGGTGGGTGGGGGAATAGGGGAGGGACAGCAGGGGGTGGGGAGTTGGGGAGAGATAGCATGGGGAGAAATGCCAGATATAGGTGATGGGGAGGAAGGCAGCAAATTACACTGGCATGTGTGTACCTATGCAACAATCTTGCATGTTCTTCACATGTACCCCAAAACCTAAAATGCAATTAAAAAAGAAAAAGAAAACATGGCCACATAGATAAAGAGCTGCACACTCTGCTTTGGAAAGCATATACAAGGGACCAGGGCACCCCACTATGAAGATTACATCTGGTCTTACTCCATTCTTGTCAGGAGATTTTGTAACCCCTCATTCAGGCTAACCACAGTTGGGAGGAAAATGCTGAAGTCATGATTTCAACATTAGGATGGCGCAGTTACCAGCAGAGGCTCCCCATGTGATCAGCAGAGCAAAGTGCCTATGAAACAACTGCTCCCAAACACAGTATTTTCCCAGCCAGTAGCATCAGAGTGCAGGCTTCTTTAAAAGGCCACAGGTGACATTGCCAACCCACAAAAGTTATATTATCTCTCTAGATTAGGCCTTCTTCTAACGTGAGGTCTTCAGTTTTATCAAACTATCCCTTCTAAAAGAAGCCTTGGCAAATCATGAATTCTATCTATTATATTTTTCCCTATGATAACAAGAAACAACTATTGAATAAGACAAATAATTTTTAAATGCATTTGTTCTCAACTCATCACTGATCAATGATATACATATACACCTTTATATATACAGTACACATGTATATATACATACCCATATACGAGTATATGTGTGTATACATATATATGCATACATATACATGATATATTCACACATGAGAAATATCCAAGGGATGCGGCCTTAAGAAAATTGCTCTTCCCTATCTCTTCCTCCACTGAATTTCATCTAACAGTATTCATGCAGAAACAGTGATCTACTTCTGTATCTCCAGAGATGGCAGCTAGTTCATAGAAAATGCTACAGGGGAGAAGTTCCAGGCAAATAAAAAATGGCATGTCACAAATAAGAGTAGCATTGTACCTGATAACTTGCATAACTCTAATACGCATAGAAAAGTCCAACCCTTTAAATTATTGTGCAAATTATAACCATCAGCCTTTGTTATGGAGTCTTAAAGAATACACATATATGACTATGGTACTGATATGCTAATAAGCTTTCTATGCCGTTGGATGGTTTAGCTGTAGATAGACTAATGTTGGCAGCAGATGAATAATTGCTCTGCATGTACTAAACATAACAGAGCAGCACAGAACTTCATCATTTGTCAGCTTTATTTGTTTAAATGAGAAAAATGCTGACAGCAGTTACTGCTATAATCCCCTTATTTATCAGATAGAAAACACTAGTTACTTTTAGCAGGTCTAATCCCATTGGGAGACTAAAAGTTAGAGGATTTTCAAACTAATTGAAGGTATATGTTTCACTGTGCAAGGAAGAGAAATGCAAAAGAGAGAAGGAAAGAAATGGAGAGGGGTAAAGAAATAAAATGCTTTATTTCTGGTCAATTTTTAATAAAAGGGCGACAGTCACAGCTTAAGATCCTAACTTGCTCTGGACAAAACAGAATTCCAGAATAGTATTTAACATTCAGTACTATGCCAACTCTAGTCTGGCGCCTACCAACAGCTGGCTCTGAGCTTTTTAACCAGCGCTCGTTATTGCACTGACACAAAGCCCGTCAGCAGCTTCCTGCTGTGGTTACCGTTCCCAGCCGGTTCTCAAGCACACCTGGTGATGGGCACTTGGGGAGGAATTTGACGCAGTTCTCAAACACTTGCCTCCCCACTCAGCCTTCCTACTTCAATCATTTGGAAGTTCTCTGTAGCAGGATGCTCAGCTGACCAACTGGAATCACTATGTTCAAGAACGAAGTGAGAATCCCTCCCCTGTAAGATGTTTCTCATACCTACAATTATACAGAAGCAGTAAATGGCCAGCCATCTAGGTTTTGGTAGAATGGTTTTCTCATCCCAGGCTTGGTGTCTGTTTTCTGGGGCCTTTTCATGTCAATGTTTCCCTTTCTTTGTGCCTTATCGTCCTCATGTTAGCGTTTCATGATCGGGACTGAGAGAATGAGTGTTCCATTCTTTGTAGACAAAGTCCCAAAGAATTATTGCAATACGACTTCATGAGTGATGTAAGGCCTTGCTAACTTCTCTGGGAGAGAAACAAAGCAATCAAATTCCCTTGAAAAGCAATAGTGGGCCATGTAGGTCAAGATGGCCAGGGGCAGACCTGTGTTACTCATGGTTAAATTATTACAAGCTTGCTTTGCTTTTTATATATGGAGATTTGTGTCACGGATCAAATATTGAATTAAGAAAACTCCAAACTATGGTTCAGTAAAATAAAAGCAGAGATCAAGTGGTAACAGGAGGACTATAGTAAAGACCATCTGAGAGCGCTTTATAACCGCAGAATGCTGCAGTGTGGTTGCAGGGCAGCAAAGACTGCTTTGGTCCCATGATTTCTTCCCAACATAGGGTCTGCATAAGGATCTCATAAAGAGGGCTCGTGCAAGAACTCTGGGAAGGAATGCAACCTCTCCTCACAAGACTGGGAAGGGTCTTTGCAGATAGGAGCTTGTGAGGCTGGAAAGCCTTACAAGGCAGAGATAACCAGAACACACAGGCTCTGCCTATGCTTGCAGAATATGGAGTAATTTTGATTGCTGTGTCTGCAATGCTCATAGATAAAAGCCCCTTGATACACTGTATGTGGTCAGACCTTATGGCGCCTTATCTGCTGTGCCTCTTTGCAGATGCACCTGGACAGATAATCCAAATTAGAAGAACCACATTTGCTATTGAATGCTGTGAGACACACACTGTCCTGCCCACCCCACCCCCACCCCCATCCAGCCACCTTCCTTCTTACCTCCCCTTCCAACAGGGGACTGATTAATAAGATAATGCACCTAATAAAAGAGTGTGGAGCCCAGAGCCCAGTGCCAATGCGGTTCACCGCATGCGAGAGTGAGTTGGCCCCCTGGACCAACTATGAACTTCTAATCTTGTCTTTGTCTCATTTCTTTTCTCACTCCCTTGTCACCGAAGGAACTCAGAGCACCCACGTACAGGGTAGAGCTGGATCCCAACAGGGCTGGGTGCGGTGGCTCACCCTTGTAATCCCAGCACTTTGGGAGGCAGAGGTGGGTAGATACCTGAGGTCAGGAGTTCAAGACCAGCCTGGTGAAGGTGGTGAAACCCCATCTCTACTAAAAATACTAAAATTAGCTTGTCATGGTGGCAAGTGCCTGTAATCCCAGCTACTCAGGAGGCTGAGGCAGCAGAATCGCTTGAACCTGGGAGACAGAGGTTGCAAGGAGCTGAGATCCCACCATTACACACAAGCCTTGGCAACAGAGCAAGATGCTGTCAAAAGAAAGAAAGAAAGAAAGAAAGAAAGAGAGAGACAGAGAGAAGAAAAGAAAGAAAAGCAATAGTATCTGTTGCCCAGGGCAGAGTACAGTGCTGCAATCTTGGCTCACCGCAGCCTCCACCTTTCAAGTTCAAGCAATTTTTGTGCCTCAGCCTCCCAAGTAGCTGGGATTACAAGAATGCACCATCATACCCACCTAATTTTTGCATTTTTGGTAGAGATGAAGTTTTACCTTGATGGCCAGGTTGGTCTAGAACTCCTGGCCTCATGTGGTCCACTCACCTTAGTCTCCCAAAGTGCTTGGATAATAGGCGTGAGCCACTGTACCCTGCCTGTAAAGCAATATTCTCTTATATTCAAGAGTTTTCTTCAAAGAACCATGAACTCTCAAGGTTTCTCAGCCCCTCTAATGCCCACATTCGGGTGAGGTATCCTCTCTTACTCTGATGTCTCCTGAGCAGACAGAAAGCACTTTCAGCTGGAAAAAGTGAGTCTTCCACATACATAAGGAATGTTTTCCATTTGTCTCTTACTGCTTCAGGTTCAGAACATTGAAAAATATGCTTCAACAATGAGACTCTCACTCATATTTTGAATAACACATTGTTATTTTTATTATTAGTTAATTATATAGCATTTGCATGGTCCTTTACTTTTACTAATGCCATCATATGCATTTTGGTCTTTTAACATCGTGTTACTATTATTTCTATTTTTTAGTATTACTGTTTTGCCACTGGTCCCCTACCATAAGCAATAGATCAAAGATGTCATAAGGTTTATGACATATTTCATTGGAAAGACAGTTATTGAGCACCCTGTATGTGCCCATCACTGTGTTAGGTGCTGAGGATACATTGACAAGCAAATCCTCAAGATCCCTGCTCTCAAGGAGCTTCTGTGCTGGAGGGGGAGACATTTTAACCTGCCTCAACAGTGCCCATTGTGACAACTGCCATGGCACCAGAAGCAGAGGCTGTGTGCCATTCTACCTACAATTTGAAAGCTCTGTCCTTATTCAATATATAGCCTGGTTTCTAGAACATGGCTCTGGGGACTCTGGTAAGGCCACATGTATCTTACAGACATTTGAAGTTTCAAAATGGACAAGGAAGAAATGTCATGGAACTGTACCTTCATATCTTAAGAGAGCTTAGACGTCTTTAGGCCAACATACTACTGAAAGTAGTAAATTAAATACAGAAATGAAAAGGCAGAACAATGTTTCATTTTACTAGCAGATAATTAATTAGGGCTAAATGTCTTTTATCACTTCATCCTAGCAACAAGATAAAAATGTATCTTGACCAAAAATAAAATGGTTATCCTTTGAATGTGCATATGCGCTATGCCTAATGAATAGCCTTTAGTTTTCCCAGGATAATAAGCCCTCCACGTATTCCTCAGAAGCACCACCAGTTCAGTCTTAAGTACAGAAACAAAGAATACACCCAAGCTCTCCAGTTTCTTCCACACCAGAGGTTAGAATTAATCAGCTCAGAGGTGTCTGGCAAAGGAAAGCAAATTAACTTAATAGTGTTGTCTGACAACAGTAAGAAAAGAAACTTGAGGCAGAAGTGGACACGGAAGGGTTGTTTAGAAGACAGCATCCCGTGAATGACTCACTTCCGTGTCTTACAACATGGTGGGCAACAGGGTCATGATTTCCAATCCCGTTGCTTCAATCAATGACTTTCCATTCCCGCAGTCACTGAAATCACCCCCTGCTAGTGGCTTATGACCTCAGATTAGGGCATATATTGTACCACTTGTATCCCCCACAGTGCTCCTATCAGAGGCATTCGAACCAGAGCAACTTCATTTTGAATGAGGGCTAGGAAAATGAGGCTGGGGCTTGCTGGGCTATATTCTCAGAAAGTTATGCATTCCTAGCCTCTAGATGTTGACAGTTAAGGGAACAAATTAATAATGTTTACCAAACAGACCCAGACTTTGGAGTGTAAGATATCCTGATATCTGGAGAACAAAGGCATTCCTAATTTTGCTTTAAAGATAATATCGATTATTGCAAAATATAATAATTAAGAAAATTAATCCTTTACTGCAAACCCTTCTAGCAGAGCACATCTCCCATATATACAAGCACTGTACCTAGGGTGGACATGTTCCTCCTCTTACTTTCAGGAATGTCCTGCTCTGTCTATGGAGTAGCTGTACTTTCAGTACTTTACTTTCTTAATAAACTTGCTTTTGCTTTGCACTGCAGATTTGCCCCAAATTTCTTGCACAAGATCCAAAAATACTCTTTTGGGGTCCAGATCAAGACCCCTTTCCTGTAACACTCCCATGGTCTCTGAGAGTAACATAAAGAAACAAAGTGACCTGAATGGTTGAATCACATGCAAATAAGGCAATATTACTCTAGGGAGAGCAAATATTTACCTGTCAATAATATTAGCCCTGTTATCTCCTTGGAATGCAAAATTCTACAGCATATTTGTTTTTTGAATCATAATCACCAGCCACTTGTCTCATTCAAAAATAAAGGACAGATGTGGTGGCTCACACCTGTAATCCCAGCAGTTTGGGAGGCTGAGGTGGGTGGATCATGAGGTCAGGAGTTTAAGACCAGCCTGGCCAAGATGGTGAAATGACTTCTCTAATAAAAAAAAAAAAAAAAAAAAATTGGCCAGGCGTGGTGGTAGGTGCCTGTAATCCTAGGTACTTGGGAGTCTGAGGCAGGGAACTGCTGGAGTCTAAGAGTCAGAGGTTTCAGTGAGCCGAGATAGTGCCACTGTACTCCAGCCTGGGTGACAGAGTGAGACTCTGTCTCAAAAAAATAGAAGAAAATAGCTATTTTATATTCATCATTTTGAGAGCTAGTCTTGACCAAGCATTTTCGGTACACTAGGACCTAGGCTAAGCATGTCACATATATTAGGTGCTATGTGACAGTGGATACAATTTTCACTGCCACTTCACACATGGAGGAATCAAGGAGAAAGGAAGCTCAATTCCATAGCTACCTGAAAAAGTTTGTAAATGGAAAGCCTGAATTCAAACATTGCTTTCTCTATACCAAAACCCATGTTCTTAACCATTAGTCTAACCTCAGGTTTCTCTCTCTGCATTTTGTTTTTTATAGATCTTTATAATTTGTATTTTAAATAAATATACACACTTCTTAATGTGTGCACTGAGGAGACTGGTCAAGAATTTAGGCTTTAACACAAAGGTCTGATTGATATCAGAATTTATTAAATTATATAAAGTGATGAGCTCATTTCTATCACTGCTAAGGGTGCAATGACAATAAATAATCTCCTTTTTATTTCCCTTTTGTAGGAAAAGTTAAATTAGCTACAAGAAACAAGGCTTTCATATTCTGCCATAGTTTATGTAGGGAATTCATAACATTTTCCTGAAAACCTTTTAAGAATATGTCAGTCTTCTCTGAGAAGTACAGTGATACACAAGATGAAATCTAAGGTGGGGAGGGAGAAGGCTTCTATCAAAGTGAGTTTTAAACCCACAAACTGTCAATGAAACACTTGAGAGATTATTTCTATGTTATGTGGTCTAAAATATATGCTTCCCAAGGGTACCTTGGTGATCTGTGAATCATTCAAGATACCTTCAAATTAATGGTTTTCTGGAAGATACTATATTCATATCCCCATCACCAGCATAGCAACATTCTAAGACATAAACTTTTAAGATTTAATACATTTTTATTTCTATTCTTCTCCCTTTTCTCAATACAATCCATTAACCTTTTATCCCCAGAGAGTGACTCCAGTTGTTTAAAGAGGAAATCACATACAATGAGGTCCCTGAAATGAAATTCTTTAAGAAGAAAAATATTAGTTTACCAGAGTTGAGACTTTTCCCATAACACATTGGAATACACATTATTTCACTCATTAGAATTCAATATCTCTGAGGTAGAATAAGATAAGAGCCACAGTGTTTTGTTAAGAGAATTCCTGCTTTATTGAACAATAAAGAAGTGGTTTAGCTTATCGATAACTCAAGTTCCCCACAGGCCACGTAATCTTGATTGCCAAGATACATGTGGTTTGTTGTTGTTTACTACTGTGTATGATATACGAGTGTCTGCCTGTTAGATTAAAGCTCTTAATTTCTGTGTTACTGCATACTTCATCTTTTTCACAGGGGCATGGCTCTTGGGTTGAGATTACTTCTCAACTCTAAGTTTCCAGATGTTAGCAGAAGAACAACACAAGGAAGATGAGTTCCCATATTTCCAAATGAAATGAGGCAGAACAAATGAAAGAGGATCTCTTGGCTAGTGCAGGGAACTGCAAGTGTACATTACTAAGAGGTATAGCCTTGTCTGTGAAAACACAGTAACTCATGTCAAATAAATTGTACTTTTTGCAGGAAAGAACTCTAGCTCTGTGTTTTCCAAGCTGAACTGCATGAAAACACCCAATCCTTTTTCTTCTTATTTGAACTGTTAGATGACAGGGCCAAATTACCAGAAAGACCAAAGTCAGTTTGCAGCCTTTAACAACTGAAAGAACTTACTGCTTCCAATTTAGAACACAAAATATTCTGTATCTACTCCAAACGCTCCCAGGTCCTATGCATTTCCCATTAATTCTGTGGAGACAAAATGCCTGTAAGTTAAAAAAAAAAATTATCAAATTTCTCTAGAATTTCAGAAATGGAGAATATGTTGTCCAAAGAGACATAGAAGTTAGTTTAGACAGGACTTAAAAAAATACAGACAGTACTCTCTGTCTCTCTGGTCAAATGTGGTCCCATCGTCCTTGGCATCTCAGTGTCATTTACTCCTATTAGGCTGGGAGGAATTATTTTATGGATCCAGTCAAAAGCCATTAAGTCTGTAAAGGTAGTCAAGTCCTGTTTCCCAGCTCTGCCTTGGAGAACCCAAGGGAGGTAATGCATCTATGTTTCAATACCTGAGGCCGTTTTGTTTCCAACCTAAATTGCACTTATGTATTGGTTAGGGGTATAATATCTCCACTCATCTTGCTCTTGTTTCCACAATTCTACTATTAATACAGAGCTTAGGAAACATAATTGCAGTGTGTGGTACGTAGTGATTTTCATTAACTACACAGAAGAAAACGGTTTAGGGAGAGACATTTCTTTTGCATTAATTCGATCAAAATGACTTGGAAGAAAAGGTTGTGCTTATTAAGTCCTTTTCAAAAAGGTAACTGCTAAAATTTAAATTCTTTCTCAACAGCATATTTTTAAAATTTGGTATATAATCTCTTTAGGTTTTGTCATTTATGAATTTTTGAAGTATGTGTCCTTTATTGGCTTTTTTTTTAAGGGAGTGGAGAGGAGATCTCTACATGGAGGTAGAGAATGTAATCAAAAACGCTATCCACATGACATGCAGTTGCCTAGCAATGCTAGGGGAATTAAAAGGGGGAAGCAATAGCAAAACAGAATGTAGTGAAATTACAAGAGGGTGCCCTGTTGAATTGGCTTGCAATACTTAAAGAGGTCTTTATATGAGAAAGGATATAAGATTTTTCTAGCAGTGGTAAAAGAAATGGCTGATCTTTTTTCAATGCTCTTTCATTTGGAAGAGTTTGCCCAATGGGATTCTTCTATTTTGAGTTCATTTTGGGCAAAATCAAGGACAGAGACATCTAATAGTAAAACGTACAGCCCCAGTGGTATTTGAGTCCTTTTTAGTTGTACTAATTGAGCAAAAGACACGCCTTTCATATTCTGCCATTGTTTTGTAGCCTGCTGCTTATATGGTAGATATCATTCTCATGGTTGCCCTCTCCCAAATTCTAGTGTCTTCCTTTGAATTTTTAATGCCAACGTAAGTAAGAATGCTGTTGTCTCTGACTCAATCTCTCCCAGCACCAGGCCTATCCATCTAGGTCTCTCCTGGATCCCAGCCTTGGGAGTGCAAGATTGGAAATGTTCCTGAAATCAAGATTCAATTTGCTCTCTCCTTTTCCTGTCTAAATGCCAAAGCCTTCCTTCAAAAAGTAAACTGTACTGGCAATCCTGGAAACATCTATCATTGTTTGCTTTAAATGTTTGTTTAACAGTGCCAGAAACATGACCCAAATTAAGGGATTGGCTTTTACAAAGATGGAAGAAATAGTCAGCAATAAAGAAATCCTAATGATGGATATATAGGATTATACACTTGAGCGACTAAAACCCTAAATACATTCATAATGGAAAATGATGAGCTGTGTATGTGTACTTCAATCCTTCCTTATGTCAGCAAGAAAACTTGTCAATATTTTGATTTGGGAGAAAAGTATATAAATTCTATAGGCAAAGGTGGCTGATGGTGGCTGGCTATGTCACCCAGGCTGGAGTTCAATGGTGTGGAATTGGCTCACTACAACCTCTGACTCCAAGTTCAAGTGATTTTCCTGCATCAGCCTCCAGAGTACTTGGGATTACAGGCGCCCACCATGTCGCCTAATTTTTGTATTTTTAGTAGAGATGGAGTTTCACCATGTTGGCCAGGCTGGTCTCAAACTCCTGACCTCATGGTCCACTTGCCTCGACCGTCCAAACTGCTGGGATTGTGCCCAGCCTAATTATATCTCTTGACTCTTAAGATTTTTAAAGTATAAAATAGGGCTATTTATCACTAAGATCTCTCCCAGTTCTTACATTTAGATTCTAGGATTCTAATCATGCTTTGGTCTGAAGAACAAAATCTCTAAATGGGGCACTTTGTTTTTTCTGCCTCCTACTAATTCCGGTTTGGAATGAATGGGGAATTATGATAGGGTTTTAGGTGTTTCTCTACTTTTGGAGTTTTGAATTTACAGTGCAATCCGACAGTAGTTGAGAACTGTGTAATGATTAGCACTCTTTCTATACACATAAATAAAATGTTTAGTTCTTGGCCCTTTCCTTTATTCCTAGAGTTTTACCCACAGATCTCTTGGAGATAAATTTCTCCTTTTGCTTTGGAACCAAGAATACCCTGGTTACTTCTTTGCTGGAGGCTGACACTCCTGACCCTGTCTTCTGAAGAGGTATATTTCTAGGTCTACTTCCTTTCCATATTGCCCCTTCCCCTCTAACAACTCTTGCACCTACATGGCTTCATTCTTTCCTAATGATTCCCAAATCTACTCTTCTACCTCCTAATTTTCCCAAGTTCCAAACCTACATCTCTTCATTACATACCATAAGCACTGCAAATTTAGCTTGTCAAAACTATGATCTCAGATTTTTCTCCTTGTTAATACAATTACTTATATTCTGGTTTTATTTCTGTGTTCCCCATCCCCAACTCTTGAACCAGTTCTTATCTTCTCTCATCTGAATTACCCAAGTCTCCTAGCTTCCTTGTTCTGGTTTCTGCTTACCAACTTTTCTGCCAGATTCATTCTTTAAAGCAGAGCTCCAGCCGTACATCAGTATGATCCATCACCACAACCAAAATATCCATAAAACTAAGAAAAGGACTCCACACTCTCATTTGAGGCCTTTCATGCTATTGATTAAACTGAGTTTTCTAGCTACTGGCTGTTATTTTTGTACAAATTTTATTTTTCAACAAAACCAAACATTTTGCTGGACATATACTAAGCTTTCTTCATTTCCTAATATTTGTGACCTTCAGACCACTAAAACTCCTCTTTCCCCATACAGTATAGCAGCTATTATGCCCATCTGAGTTACATATTCATCAATGTTCCTTTCAGCCGCTATTGAGTCCACAATACCTTTACTGATAGTCCAAGTCTTCCATAGCACCACAGTCTTGTCTTCGGATATTTATCTTAACTTCATCTGCACTGCATTTATGGGTATATTTATATCTATCATTACATGTAAAGCCCACCTATATGGGCTATTATCTTACCTGTCTCTGAATATTCTGAAAGGCCTATCTTGTTATATAGAATATCACTGCTATATAGTTAATAAATTAAGCTAACTTGAAACTTCAGTTATACTAATGTTTTCTGACTTATTTAAAAATCTGAGATCTAGTGAGCTGATCAAGTCAAATAGTTGACCAACTTGAGAAATCAATAATCTAACATGTGACCAGATTAAACCTTTTCTGAGAAAACAAAGTTCAAAAGCATAGATTGTTTCTGTCAATATTAAAATATAAAAGGGTATACATTTTGAAGGTTTTGAGTCAAATTATCTCACTTTGACATCCAGGGCAAGCACTTAGTTTACTTAATCTCTTTGAGCTTTAGTTTCCTCGTCTATAAGAAGGTAATAATGGCATTACCTACTGCAGAGGGCTGTTGTAAAAACTGAGCTAGATAACAATGCATGTCAAATGCTTAGATAAAGCCTGTTACACAAGTGAGTGCTCAATATGCTGTAGCTAGTATAATCATAATTTCCATCATCACCACTTACCAGCCAAATTCACTAAACTAATAACGTAAAGATGGTCCCACAATTCTTTCATATTGGAGATCCTGCTAGAATATGGTTTCCTAATTTGGGACCTGCCACTATACCACAGTCAAAAAAACTGAAAGAGGACTTGGAAACCACCAACAGTGGAGAATAAAGTGCAAAAAATAAAAATCTAGGAAAGATGAACAAAACTCAAATCATGCTGCTTAACAATGGGTTTGATGGAAGATTCAATATTTGTCGTCAAAAATAATTAGAATGCTGCAAATGAAAACAGTGACTATGAAAATATCAGCTTTCCTACAAAATGCGATGTTTAAAGTTATATACAGCAAGAGGAAAATGCCTCTGCATTTTATTGGAAGAGACTAGAAAGGCAGCTGTGAAGTCATTTGAAGAAAGGATCACGTCTTATATGCCGGGAGTGATTTAACTATGACCTCATTCACGCTAGGCGATAAGGGGTGATTTCTAGTCTTTCCCAGACGTATAATCACTGGAGAATCTGAAGAGTTGCTATGGCTGCTTCTGACTGCTGCACGCTCCTACCTGAGCTCTCGTCCAGACTCTCCTCAGAGACGTGCTCATTCTGATGGACCCACTCGCCATTGCATTTGAAGAATATCTGCATAGCTGGCCTCGCTTTGCACCTGAGTGCAATAGGGTTGCTCTTGATAATATAAGCATCATCTGGCTCCTCTATGAAATGAGGCAGTGTCCCGGGAGCTGATGGGATGGATTCGGGAAGGACTTCGCTGTTGTCAGTTCCTGTGAAATCAAAGAGGACATCAGAACATAGCCTACATTGACAGCACATACATCAGGACACAATGGCAAACCCACACCAGTGTTAAGAATCTGTGGAGAACTTTCTACTGTATTAATAAAGCATGCTTATAGAACCCATGTAAATGAATTATCTTCCAGAAGCAGAACTAGGAGGCTATAGTGCCTCCAGCTAGGCACGGCTTCAGCATTATTGGTTAAAGCATAAGAATGTATATATCACTCTTCAAATATCCGTTTTGAATCTGAGCGTCTTTGCAGAAACATCTGTGAGATGAGAGGCTCTGATGAATGGCTGCCTCAAAGGGTTAATAACAATCCCAAGGTTCTTCAATATTTTGAAAAAAATGGTGAGACTAGATGTTGTTCTCCCACACATGTATGTGAATGACAGGGAAGATGATAGAGGATACTCAGTCATAAAATATGGTCAAAAGATTCCAAATGGTCTGCTTTCTTTACCCATGAAACTGTGCAGATTGTCTGGTAATCTATCTTGGATCTTGGATAACTCACCAGCTCACTGCCCCTTCAAAGGGAATGTGATTGCATTCTGCTTGCCTTTGGCCCACCCTCTGGCCCCAGCAACCTTCCACCACATACAATAGACTGCACACCGAGGGTGGGAACTAAAACAAATCACTAATAGCTTTATCACATTTCAAATGAAAGGAAGAAACTGCACTCTCCCCTAATCTCAGGAAACTGAGGAAGCAATATAAAAAAGGGAAGAGCAGGAGGCAAAACTGTACCTCCTTGTTTCTTTATGCAGTCAGCAAAGACTTAAGTCCCAGTAAACTGCCGCAAAATCAAAGGCAGCAGGGCGTGATGGCTGAGCACAGTGAAGAGGACAAAGGCCATTCTACTGTAAGACCAAAGATAGCAAACATTTCAAAACCAAGATTAACTCTGCCCTAGAAATGGCTGTTCCCATTGAGACCAAGTCAGTCTTTAGGATGAAGTGGAGGACAACAACCTAGTGAACCACTGGAAGAACAATCTCACTGTGATGTTTAACACGGAGTGTCAACTTAAACGTATAGAAGCATGCAAAGTATTGTGCCTGGGTGTGTCTGTGAAGGTGTTGTCAAAGGAGAATAACATTTGAGTCAGTGGGCTGGGAAAAGCAAACCCACCCTCAATCTGGGTGGGTACCATGTAATCAGCTGCCAACGTGGACAGAGTAAAAGCAAGGAGAAGAACATGGAAAGATTAGATTGGTTGAGTCTTCCGGTCTACATCTTTCTCTTGTGCTGGTTGCTTCCTGCTCTTAAACACTGGAATCCAGGTTCTTCAGCTTTGGGACTTGGACTGGCTTCCCTTGCTCCTCTGAGCTTGCAGATGGCCTATTGTGGGACTTCACCTTGTGATCGGGAGTCAATACTCCTTAATAAGCTCTCCTTTACATATGCATCTATTCTATATTCTTTATATATGATCTATTCTATATTCTTTATATATATGCATCTATTCTATATTCTTTATATATGCATCCATATCCTTTATATATGCATCTATTCTATATTCTGATGGGTGAGAGCTCATTCTTTAAAGCTCTCTAGAGCACCCTGACTAATGCACTCACACATCAGATCCAGCTCTCCAAAGTGAGTCTGGGAAAAGGGGTATATCTTGTGACCTAACCTAGCATGCTGCATGCCATTGATGCAGCTTTGACCAGAGCCTCTTACTATTCATGCTTAAGTCATCAGCAACCCAAATCAGGAAGCGCTGTCAATGGTAAACCTATTCATTAAAAATAGGAGTAATTTTCTGACCTAATTTTCTGCCTAGGCCTCTCCAAGTGTTGAGATTAGTGGCTCACACCTGTAATCTCAACACTTTGAGAGGTGCTAGGCAGGCAGATCACTTGAGGTCAGGAGTGTGAGACTAGCCTGGCAAACATGGCAAAAACCCATCTCTACTAAAAATAAAACATACTATGCCCTTGTGGTGGTGCACCTCTGTAATCCCAGGTACTCAGGAGGCTGAGGCAGGAGACTTGCTTGAACCTGGGAGGCAGAGGTTGCAGTGAGTCAAGATCATGTCACTGAACTCAAGCCTGGGTGACAGAGTGAGACTCTGTCTCAATTTAAAAAAAAAAAAAAAGTAAAAGTAACGTTCTGTTTAAGAACTCTAGGAGAAATTCTCAAAAGTAAAAAGAGGTACAAAAGTTCAGACTTCAAGAGGAAGAAAATAAAACACGAGTTAGTGTTTTATTTTCAGCTCCTAATGACTGGGAACACACATGCACAGTTTGCCACTGAAACAAATTAAATGTAACTGTAACTTGATTCTTCCAAATAAGATTTTTTCCCCATTAAATACATCAACTTAAGAGGAGAATAAACAGCCTCACATAACAAAGAGTTGAAGATATTATAAGCCTTGAAATGTATTTGCAATGGAAAAGCTAACTTATGTAAGTAATTGTCAGTCAGCATCAAAAAACTGTAAAACAAGTATTCTAAAAAGGGCAAACAGTTCATGTCAAAAGTACAATAAAATCAAAAAATAAAATATGTATATGTCACAGGGAGTAAGAGGGGTTTCAGGGTAGAATCTCAGATGTGGTTTTTAAAAAATATTTTAAATTATATTTAAATGTATTTCATAAAATAAATAATATATTAATTTGTTTTGTTACTGAATGCTTAGGCCAATTTCTGTCTTCAACAAATACCAAGTCCCTGCAGGCTTTTGTAAATCCATACGTTAAAGGAAATGACAAAAGTATTAAAAGATTTTATATGAGCATCAACTGCTTATACTCCCACCAGGGGCTTTAGTTCTGTCCAATTCATTGTTCCATAAAAGGGTCACTTGATAAAACATACTCAAACCTATAGTGGTAGGCTGGGCAGACAGGTTCAGACGTGCAATTTGAATGATGCATTTTTGCTTAACTAGTAACAATGCATGAACATGTCTATTTATTCAGCATAAATAAATGCCAAATAAATAAAGGCACCAGATCATATAATAGATCAAGTTTTAATCATTCAACTCATAAAACACAGAGAGATCTAAAAGCAGTTAGGTTCCCCTCCTCCCATTGTAATAAATGTCCTTTAGATAAAGCAGCATCTTCAACCTGCAAACACAGAGCAGAAGAGTAGAATGGATAAGCTGGAGGGTAACTGTCGGAGGTACCCAAGGATCCCCCTTAAGGATCAATCAATCTTAGACCAGACACAGTAGCTCACACCTGTAATGCCAGCACTTTGGAAGGCAAAGGTAGGAGGACAACTTGAGTCCAGGAGTTTGAGAGCAGACTGGACAACATAGTGAGATCCTCTTCTCTACAAAAAAATTTAAAAATAAAAAATTTAGCTGGGTGCATGCCTGTAGTCCCAGTTACTTGGGAGGTTGAGGTGGGAAGATTGCTTGAGCTCAGGAGGTAGGGGCTGCAGTGAATTGAAATCACACCACTGGCACTCCAGACTGGGGGAAGGTGGGGAGGGAGGTGGGGGAGAGAAGAGAGAGAGTAGAGAGAGAGGGAAGAGAGAGAGGGGAGAGAGAGGAGAGACAGAGAGAGAGATCCTGTTTCAGAAATAAATAAAGAAAGAAAAAAGAATCAGTCAATGTTAATGTTCAGAGGAGGACAAAAATGGTAGAATGTAACATTATGTTTTTATTATTGCATAAATACAAAAAGGGCTGGGATCCATGAAAATAAGAAACAAAGGAAAATGATTTGTTAGAGTGGCAGGGAGAAGGTGAGGGATTGACTGTATATATATATTTGTATATATATCACTGCTTATTTGCACCCTTCTAACAAATGAGGTAGATGAAAATAGGAATATATTAGCTTTTTTTTTTTTTTTTTGCTTTGTATGATGAAGTGCTGGGAGTGGTTACTGCCTATCTCTATACCCTGACCCACCTTCCCACACCCCAAGTTCCACACTGGGTCAGGTTCTCATTCCTGGTAGAGCAAAGCCCTGCCCAGCAGGTGGCTTCCCTCCAGCAAGAAGGCTGAATCCCCTCAGCAGGCTGCCTCTCCAAGAGGACACCCTTTTCTCATCCCAAAGGGCAAGGAGTCACCTCCCTCTCCACCTCCCTCACCACACACTTGCCAACCATGGTTAGCCGTGCTCAGTAGTTTAGAATTGAATTCTTCAGGAGACTGTCAATTCTTTCAGTAAAAGGGAAGGGTATGCAAGAAAGAGGAACAAGAACTGAAGTGGAAACTTTTAAGGGGCTTATAAATTGCTGACAGATTCTATTCTTTGGGACAGGGTGGGAAGAGGTCACTTACTTTAATAAATAGTTTTATGCAAGACTGCATGAATGCCTTTTTTCCTTCAAGATAAATTTATTTATAATCTCAACACATATGCCACAACTCCACTGTATAAAGAGAAAAGTCTGAAACTGTGGTAGGACAAATGGCTGGTGACTGATCCAGCCATCTGCCTCCTTCCACACCACATTCACAGCAGAGGCTGGAAAAGTCACACACTCGGATGACCTTCTTGCAGGTCAGCATAGTCAGCTGACACTGGTCTAGCACATGAGTCATGAACAGAAGCTTCTGTGAAAGCTTTTATTTCCCTGATAAAAATAATAGATGTGACCCGGCATGGTAGCTCATGTCTGTAATCCCAGCACTTTGAGAGACAGAGGTCGGCAGATCAACAGATGTCAGGAGTTTGAGACCAGCCTGGCCAACATGGTGAAACCCCATCTCTACTAAAAATACTAAAATTAGCCAGGTGTGGTGACGTGTGCCTACCTGTGATCTCAGCTACTTGGGAGGCTGAGGCTGGAGAATTACTTGAATCTGGAAGGCGGAGGTTGCAGTGAGCTGAGATGGCACCATTGTACTCCAGCCTGAGTGACCAAGCAAGACTATCTCAAAAAAAAAAAAAAAAATAGGTGTGGCTGGTACTGTCCTTTCTCCTGTTCCTCCCTTAATTGGAGTTCAGGAAGAAAAGCCCAACAGGAACACAGAAGTCCCAGCACAGATATCACTGAGAGGTTTAACTAACACCAGGAGTCATCCACCCCCAGATAATACATTACAGCTTTTTTAAAAAATCCCTACTGAAAGCTACTGATAGATTTTCTGTTATTTGTGGCAGAAAACATTCCTCACTGATACAGCTGCCTCTTCCATCTTACACAAAGCCAGCACTCCAAGCTTTGCTTAATTAAATCCTAATGCCATCAGCTGTTCAGGAAAGAGCATCGGTAGGTTAAGAAACATGGAACCTCTGTTAGCAGACAGTCAAAATAAGAGCTGCCGCTTACCAAGTAACTACAGATTATGATACTAAGCCTTCTACAAGGATTTGGTCATTTAAGAGACACAAACTGTCTGAGGTGGGTGTCATTGTGTATCTGAGGAGATGTGTTAATTATGCGCCTTGTCTAAGGCTGCAGTGATAGAAATGCAGATCTGTGATTCCAACCACCTCAGGATTCCACTGTTTGAGAAGAATGGACCCTTATAAGTCTGATACTCTAATTTAGTGAATGCCTGTTGTAGAGTAATAATAGCGTGCAGTTCATAAAACCAAAAAATGAGAGCTGGCGTGGTGGCTCACGACTGTAATTCCAGCACTTTGGGAGGCTGAGGTGGGCAAATCACGAGGTCAAAAGATCAAGACCATCCTGGCTAACATGGTGAAACTCCGTCTCTACTAAATTACAAAAATTAGCCGGGCGTGGTGGTGCACGCCTGTAGTCCCAGCTACTCAGGAGGCCAGGACAGGAGAATAGCTTGAAACGGGGAGGTGGAGGTTGCAGTGAGCTGAGATCATGCCACAGAACTCCAGCCTGGCAACAGAGCAAGACTCCATCTCAAAAAACAAAAACAAACAAACAAAAAAATGATGACACAAGATGCTATCAAAAGACAATATATGTGTATCACCTCTTCACTTACAATAAATATGACATTTACCTTCAAGTTCATTTGGTTAACCTGTCAGCTGGATGGTGATTCCAGGTCAGGATGGGCATGTTAGGAACTCATCCCAGAGAAGGTCTTGAGAAAATAAGTATTTTTGAGAGAACAAGTGTTCTACCACGTGTATTTAACTGACCAGACATCCTTACCAAAGTCAGAAGTCAGCAAGTCAAAGAATAACTGTTTGAGAATAAAGTAAGAATTTTTCTGTGTTTCATTGAGAAACAAATGTTTATTTTAAAGCAGGAATATTTAACAACTAAAAAATTAAAATATAAAGAGGCAGTAAACATTAGCAAGTAAAACAACTGGGCCAAAGGCACTGCCATTCTATTAGGGTTAACTACAATAAACTGCCAATATTTGATCATCTGATGTGTTGTATTTATAATGCAATCAGGCACACTGGGGACCCCAGTCATCCAGAATTGGGATTCATAAAATCCTCATCCATGGGATTATTGTTTAAGTGAAGGTGAGTATCAAGAGGTTTTGAGACACTGTAAATTATTTGTATAATTTTTTCTTGAGATAATATTACTTTGAAATACATTTCACTTTTTTTCCCTCTTCTGTCTCCAAAGTATGATTGTCTTCACTATACTGGTATTTGTTTCAAAGTGTAAACAGGGAACAAACCCAAAAGCAAAGAGTCAATCTGCTCAAACTAAAGAACTTTACATGAGAATCAAATAACCTGACAAGGTCTGCATTAACTCTGTGACCTTGGGTGAGTAACTTAACTCTGAGGTTTCATTGTTCTCATCCACAAAAAATGGATGATTAAAATCTGTTGGTGTTTTGTGATGTTGAAATATATGTAAAAATCGAGTAAGTGGTTAAACGTCACATGCATATAATGTGCCACTATGACCACCACCTTCGGCATCATCCCTGTATGGACAAAGAATAGTATAGAAAGGAAAGAATCACAATTATCATCGCTATTATTTCCATTCTCAAACTTATTGTCCTAACATTTATGTTTTGATTTTCTGATTGCTATTATCATTTGCATCTTAGAGCCTTAGTGATATGGACCATTGCTTATAACACTTCTTTATCATTTGCTCCCTGTAGCTACATTGGTAAAATTCTGTTAGGTCAAAAATTCTGAACACAGGATGTGAAACATTTATTCAATAAACATGCAGGGAAATGGTTACACCGTATACCAGGCACATGGCTACCTTGCAAAACAGGCTAATACACAATAGGTTTCCTGTTGGCCAGATCCCAAAACTACTGGATTTAACAGGCAAGCAGTTAATAAACAGGAAATTTCATAATATTCCAGAGTCCCTCTCACTGCAATATGTAAATAGAGTAAGGCTCTTTAGAATTAGCTCTTTTACTTCCCTTCATTTTCTGTGAGTGTATTAGACCATGGTAATGTGTAAGTCAGAGCAGAAAGCCACAGCACAAAAACCAAGTTACATAATCTAGAAGAGAATACAATAGAGCCAGCCTCTCTGCTTTTGTTTATGTAAATGTGACTTGTCTCCATATGGTTACTTAATTAGATAGGGGATGCATTTCGCCCATTTAATGCAGAACAGCAGCCAGAATTTTACATACCAAATATTTAATGCAATTTATGAAACACAGACTCTTTCCCTAGGCCCCAGTAAAAGTTTTGTTTATTTTTAACTTGAAAACTCTTATGCTTTCTTCCTAACCTGTAATAAAAATGGAAATGTTTTATATCAATGTATTTGCATAGTTCACCTCACCTGTGCCGATCTTATATATTACCATACTTAGATATTATTTCATTGAGCTGATCATAAATTCTGCAGAGTGAAAGATGGGAAACAGCGCTTAAGACACAAAGAAATCAAAGAGCCACGCTTAGTTCTTTAAACAAGGAACTTCAAATTTCAGTAGACCCTACAAAAGCACAGTAATTATTCTCCAATTTATTACAGTTTGATACATTTAATGTTTATTATTTTATTTTTATTTTAATTCTTTTTTCTTTATTCAGTCTCCATAGAGACTGCCAAAAATTGCCAATGCCGACTATATTCCAAGTCGTCATGGCAGGGTATTGGGAAAAGTTTTCTATTAGCAATAATCACGCCTTAAATGAAACTCACTGGCTATGATACTGCCACTGTGCAAAGCTCAACTTTTTTTTTAAACAGACATATGTGCACGCCTACTAAGATTAGACAATGTTCTAGGTACTAGGGATTCAAAGATGACTAAGGCATAGTTACTTTCTGCCAGGAGCTCACAGACTAAAAATAGAGATAAATAATAACAAACCTATGACTAGCATGCTTACAGTAAATTGGAAGTATATGCCAAGTGACATGAGGTACAGAGGAGAGAGACTATCTGTCCCTGGTAGAGTTTATGGCAGGCATCACAGGGAAGATTACGCCTCATCACAGTCTGGATATCTGTCATGACCAACTGGGCAAGTTGGAGAAGGTGTTCCAACAGCGGGCATGCCACGTGCAGAGATAAAAAGGTAAGAGAGAAACTGTAGGGAGTGTGGGATGGCTGAAATATTACATGCCATGAGTGCATGAAAAGGAATTTGAAAAGTTAGGTAGAGCTAAATATCATCTTCATTAGAATGCACATTTTAAAGAGTTTGAGATCTTATTAAACCATTGGTCTTATGTGAGTCTGTTAAGTTTAGACTAAAGCTGCCTCCTCACATATTTTAAATTATGCCTAAAGCCAACGGTTCACATCGTGTTCAAATAAGATAAACACTGAGCTGTAACTGATCTGGCTGTTTCTGAACTTCACTTCCGTTTTCTAAACGTCACTTTCCTTTTCTGTCCATAAATCTTCTTTGACCATGTGGCAGCCTGGAGTCTCTCTAAACCTATTTTGGTTCAAGGACTGCTTGATTCACAAACAGTTCTTTGCTCAATTAAACTCACTTAAATTTAATTTGTTTAAAGTTTTTCTCTTAAGAATTCTAACATCTCTCTTTTCTGTATGCCTTGAACTAGGAATTTGCAGAGATGCAGACACAGAGTAACCATGAGATTACAGAAAGAAAGCTGTCTTGGTTTACAGCATGTGCCCAAAGACCAGTTTAGCTGTGCATACTTTGAATGCAGGCGAACCCATGCTGGTCCTAATACACAGGACAGTTACTCTTTCAGCCACGCTAACACAGGTGACTAATTTCCCAAGAGGGCCACAAGGAAAAGTTTTGTTTTTCTCTGATTGTTATTTTGAAACCATCATTTTAGCTTTCACTTAAGTCATCTCCAAATCTGGCCTCTCAAATTAGGTCTAAGCCAGAGAGTCTATACTAGTTATGATGACAGGTAGAGTTTTGTCCCTTAATGGAAACATACAGTGATTTAACCTGAGTCACTTGTTCCCATAACAGTTTATACAAAGAGACTTCGAAGTAAGATGACAAATTTAATCCAGGTGTTTTTCTCTGGGTTGTGCAATGTTGGTAATTGTATTAAGTTTTTTGCTTTTTCTCTATTTTTAGGTTTCTAGAATCAACACATAACCAGGAAACACACACACACACACACACACACACACACACACACACACACACACCTGTTTTGGTGAAATAATATAAAAGTCTTCATAAACTATGGCAATTCTAGGTTTCACTTCATAGTATCTAACTTTAGTATATTAAAATCCATGTATCAGGGAAAAACAAAACACAAATGTCCTTAGGAAAAAATGAAAAAGAGTAGGATAAGATTTATAACAATTATTCATTTTAAGATGTAAAAAAGAATATTTTGCTGAGAATATGGAGATGGAGTTTATAAATTATTTAATTTCTTCTCCAACAATGGATACATTTGTGTATGAATATGTAGCACTAATTTTCAAATTCATCTGAAAACTTATTGGGATTTAGGAAAGGTTTTGCTTTCAAAGTGTTATCGCTTTTCATTTGTAACTGACAGTTTTCAAGAGCGAGGTCATTCATAGTTATGGAAAAATGGTTGTTTTAATGCAACACTGAATGACAGAAAACCAAACAATCAAATACCATTCTCATATTTTTCACTCTTGGAAAACTACCTTTCAGGAAGAGCTTTATGTTTTATGTTCTGCACACTAATACAGCAAGGATTTTCAATCTTTTTATGACAAAAAGAAGAAACAAAAGAGGGAAAACAAAAGTGTAAGGAACAAACATTAAATTGTCTTTGAAAGAAATACACTCCTATTAGATGTCAGGTCACATATAATCTCAGACTGTGGCCATTTAGCTGCATATCTCAAAATGTAAACATAGGCTGATTTGACTGAAACACGGTTTGATAGAATTTTTGTGTGTGTGATGTGGACACAGGCAAAATAGGGTAGAAGATCACCTTAGAGAAAATCCAAACCGACTCTCCTGTCTCGGTAGTCACCCTTCTCAGAGGCTAAACAACTTGCCAACAAGTTCTAAGTCACAGGCTCAGGATAAAAACCTCTTTGCAATGACATCCAGAACAGCAATTTTTCATTATGTTGATTTTGTTTTGATGAAACACAAAATATTACCTTGACAGCTGAATTTTGCGTTATTACCTGTTGAGAAATTTTGCTTTCCAAAATCTTGGAAAACATCTTTTACGGTGATCTTGAAACTTGTAAACATACTAGTTTAATATAGTGAAACTGAAAATATAGTTTTTAACATTGTATGATACATTTTATAGAGAAAATTACGCTGACATTAAATTATAGAAAAATACATATACACGTTAAAAATATCTCTACCCATTGTCAACAAATTCCCAAAGACCAATACTATTAATAATCTAATATGATTCATTTTGGGATCTGTTTCAGATGTATACTTAATATTTAGGTTGTGTAGACAGAATACAGAAATATATTTGTAATATATTATCTCATTTTTTCATGGTATCCTTGTAAAACTAATTCAAATGATTGCAGATGTGTCAGTGTTGATCTACTTCTTTGCTATTTAACATTCAGTTATATCCAAACTTTAGCATTATATTGATACTATAATTCTCCACAGATCTATATCATACCCAAATTTATATCTTCAGTACAGTTCTCTCTCTGAAGCATCACTGGGTTCCCTAAAGCTAGAACCTGCATATCAATAGAAAGTAGAAAACCTACTTTTCTCCCATTCAGCCCTTATATCCAATTCATCACTAAATTCTGTTGATTCCCTCCCCTAAATATCCTTCAAATTTAGCAATTGCTCTTCATCTCCATTCTTCCTATGCTTGTCTGAGTCACCACCATTATTCCCCTACATGACTAGAATGGATCCTTTTTCTCTTCTGCCTTTGTTCCTGCCTGCCCTCCTTCCTACACACTGCGAAGCAGAATGCCCTTTCCAAAATGCAAATTCAAATATGTCATTCTGTCTTGAAGTTCTTAATCCTTTGGATACAATTATTCAGCCTTGTCAATAAAATTTCTTATACATATATTTTTTCTATGATGACTGACCAGGCCTTTCATGATGTGGTCCCTGCATTTATCCTTAGCTTCAATGCCTAGTCACTTCACCATCTGGAAGCTACAGGGACTGCCACTCAATTATTTTAGGGAGCTAAGTGCTCTTCACCTGGAGCTCACACACATGCTTTTCCTTCTGCCCTATGATACAAACATTCCCCCCTCTTTTGCTTTAGCCAGTTCTTCTCCTTTAGGTTCAGCTCAGTTGACACATCTTATTTAAGGCTACCAGAGTCCCCCAAATCCTAGATTGGTTACATTCTTCTTCTTTGCCCTTCCAGAATACTTTGCACTACTAAGCAACTATTCATGTATATAAATGCTCAACTATTCATGTATGTAACTATTCATGAATATCATGTATATCTAGACTATAGGTTCTATGAAAGCAAAGGATGTGAGACTCTTTATTATATATATATCCCCAATGGCTAAATAACTCTGAGACTCTGCATGTGTTTGTTGAATACATTTTTTAAAAATAAAAATACATGAAGCTATGAAAAAACATTGTGACCATCATCTTTGCAATAAAATGTACTGAGTGAAAACGATGCATTATCAAGTGTCTTTTTAAAATTTTATTTATTTAATTTTTATTTATTTAAGGCAAGATCTTTTCCAGGCTTGATTGCAGTAGTGCCATTGTAGTTCACTATAGCCTCGAATTCGTGGGTCATGTGGTCCTCACACCCCAGCCTCCTTAGTAGCTGGTACTGTGGATGTGTGACACCATGCCCAGCTAATTATTTTTACTTTTTATAGAGATATGGTCTTTCTGTTTCCAAAAATGGTCTTGAACTCCTGGTGTCAAGTGATCCTCTCACCTCAGCCTCCCGAAATGTTAGAATTGTAGGCATAAGCCACTGCATCCAGCCCTAAATTTTCAAAAGGAGTATTCAAATTGATGCAGGCACCAGCATTATAGAAGTTTACCATTTTTCCTCACCTCACCAGATTTGTACATAATTTTTGAGATATTTGTTAGTTAATGGATAAAAATATTAATTGCTTAATATACACTTTGATTACTAGCAAAATTAAATATTAAGCCATATTATCAACTATTTTTGTTTACCTTCTGAATTGTTTGTTCATATTTTGATTTAAATTTCATGTTTTACACAGTTTTAAGGAGAATGTAGCTGTATAATATCTAAAAAGGAGTAAAACATAATTTGAATGTATATATTCCATTGTCTTAGCATCGAGGTCTTAAATGATACCAATAACACCTTGCTTTTTGTGTTATTTCTTCCAATTCATTAATCCATTTGTGACCATATTTTTAAAAGAATTTTGGATTACAGCAGTCAAGAGATGAGTTTCACTATCCCAAATGCAACAGAATTTTGACCAGAATGAGTACCTCTAGACAAAAGAAGGTATCGTACAGGGAAGAACATACATCTTAAAAAAATAAAAATAGAAATTAATGCTTTACGTGGAGGATTCATAAAAGGAAAAGAAACAGGATCTGCTTTCCGTTTCTTAATGAGATGACCTTCTTTTCACAACGAAGTCCTTCTTCTGGAAATTGCCTAAGACATTGATGTTAAGATGAAATCTTTTAATTCCTTTGTTATTTTTCCTAATACACAGATTTAGTTGAGCCTGCTGGGATGTGGTATTTAGTTAAGATCGACAATACACCACATGGTACTAGTATCCAGCAATAGAAGCTGTGCCCTGATTTGACGGTTATCTGACTGGGATGTGAAACTTGTACAACAGAGGGGGCTTGATTTCCTTATCCTCCTTGGAGAAGAAGCTAGACACTGTCAGAAACAGATTTATACCAAGTTGTATTTCAAGCACAAAATATTGTTACTCCTGTTATTCTTCATCAAGAGGCAACCTGCTACAGGGAAACAAATGTGGACTTTGGAGTTAAGACAGAGCTAGATTCAAGTCCAAGCTTTCTTACAAATTAGCTGTGTGATCTTAGGCAAGATAGCTAACCTACATTAGCTTCTGTATTTTTTCAGATAGAGAATATTGAACAACAAGAATATTGTGGGCATTCAACAGCTACATGCGAATAATCTTGGATATTATATGGCATATAATAGGTACTCAGTCTATAATAGGATACTGTTAACATATTATTAATTAAGGAAAAATTAAGGGATGGATGGATGGTGAAGGATAAAATGGAAATAGCATTACATCCTGTGGATGCTAGAGCAAGAGCCCAGTATACTCAACAGCACTCCAGGAAATGCCTGAGTAGTTTACATATTTTTCTCTTACAACACAACATCTAATGTTATAACCTAGTAACCAATTCTGGGGACCTGGATGCTCTTGAAGCTTGCCTTTGCCATAATGTGTTGGGTAAAGAGCTTTATGTACATCACTTGAAGACCTGCTGTTGTATCTCAAGAATTTGGCCTTTGACTTATGGAGCTTAAAACAGCAACAACAACAAAAAACCTACCACATTTTTGAGCAGCTTAGTTTTACCTAATCAGCTTAATTGCACTGGAGTGAAGCCTGGTATGCATACTGTCAGCAAGAAGAATGGTAGGCTGAAGAGCACCCTAATGGAGTAAGTTTAATTGCATTATGTGATTTAATTATTAAGTTAGCACCCTACCTCCATGTACAAATGAATAGGAATCAGATAATCATGTGCATATTGCTAGGCTATTATAGTTTGCTATTTATCATCAATAAGTTGATAGCTTGCAGGTATCTATGGCTTATAGCAAGCACTTAATTTTGTTGGCACCCAAGGTCTGGGTCAGGAGATTGGTAATGACCTGTATTACTACTGCACAGGTTTTGAAATTAAAAGAAACAACCAACATTACTTGGTACTTTGGGGGAAGATATTAAACCATCAATCAAATGGGTCAGTATGCCCTAAGAGGAATGAGACATTCCCTAACATTTAGAGGTAATTTCCAGAGCAAATATGTAGGAGTTCAGAGAGTTTCAAAATTTTCTTGTTAGATAAGTAGGCATAGAAAGGGAAAGAAAAGAATGGATGTTGATATCATTACATTATATATATATACATCTATATATATATATATATATATATATATATTTTTTTTTTTATTTTTTCCTATCTCTCAATCTTTTATTTTTTTGTAGCCCAAATACGTACTAAAACAAGTTTGACTACAGGCCTTTCCTGGTCAAATATAGTATCTTTGAGGATTTCAAATATTAAATTAGAGAAAGGATATTGTATACCCCAGGAAGGACCTATTTTGTTGTACCTTTACTTAAAAATGGCCCTGAACACTTTTTAGATACTATTTTATATAAATGAGTAAGCAGTTATTTTTAATTGATCATGAAGTAAATCCAGAACCATCAACACACAGTTTCTCTAGCAGAAGACCAAAGTAAATGTAACTTATTTTCAATTATCTTTAAGTACATCTAGAACCACCAGCAGGTAGTTTCTCAAACAGGAGACCAGTGAAAGTGTTTATAACTGATGGTGCATTGGGGTTAGAATTTAACATTATAACTGCAAATTAGAAATAAGCACACTTGGTACCCACATATGAAGGCAACATAATAGAAATAAGCACACTTGGTACCCACATATGAAGGTACCCAATATGAAGGCAAAAATGTTAAAATCCGTGTTTAGACAGATATTAAAGATATTAAAATCCGTGTTTAGACAGTGTTTAAAGTTGACAGTATGATTCAAACTATGGCACAACAGTGTCAGAGAAAGCTGACAAACAGCATTATGAGTTGCTCATTGTAAAAATCTCTAGATATATGCTACATTACCACTTCCTCCCTATAATTCCTCCAATAAAAAACTACAAAAGAAAACTGAGGCCTAGAAATTACCTTTTTCCATTGACAAATGATGATATATGAAATCAACTATAAAAATAGCCAGTTGTTTCTAGAGTTCACCATAAACTTAACTGGGCATTGTTAAGGTTTAAATGTTGTATCCTCCCCCTTCTCATCACCAAATCAAAATGTTGAAAATCTGATGCCTAATGTGCTGGTGTTAGGAGGTGGGCCTCTTATAAATTAATTAGGTAATGAGAGTAGTGACCATATGAACAGAATTAGTACCCTTAGAAGAAACAAGAGAGGCTAGGAGTGATGGCTCATGCCTGTTATCTCAGCATTTTGAGAGGTGGAGGCAGACAGATCACCTGAGGCCAGGAGTTTAAGACCCAGCCTGGCAAATATGGTGAAACCCTGTCTCTACTAAAAATATAAAAATTAACTGGGCGTGGTGGTGTGGTGGCATGCACCTGTAGTCCTAGCTACTCAGGAGGCAGAGACAGGAGAAATGCTTGAACTCTGGAAGCAGAGGTAACAGTATGTCGAGATCATGCCACTGCACTCCAGCCTGGGTGACAAAGTTAGAGTCTCAAAAAAAAAAAAGAAAAAAAAATTTTCCAGTACCCTTATCTTGCACTTCTCAGTCTCAAGAACTTCAAGCAATGAGTTTCTCTTGTTTAAGCTACCTAGTCTACAGAATTTTTTATACTGGTCTGACCTGATCACAACAGATGTCCCTCTTTCAGGAAGGAGTTCTGGAATACAACGACTACCACATACAAATAATTCAAATAAAAACAATCCCTACGGGATCACCTGCCATATACCACACTGGCCAGACAAAGAAATTGCTCTGGAAGTACTTGAAGGTAAAGGAATTAGGGAGAGAGATCCAAGATGGCCGATCACTAGCAGCTCAGGATTGCAGCTCCCAGTAAAAGCGCAAAGAGCCAGTGGACGCCACACTTACCGATAAATTTTCGCTGCCCACGGACCAGGACATTCCCAGCGGAGGAGCCCCA
>CAUYQU010087529.1:0-66885 GCA_963574635.1 Cheracebus regulus | reverse complement strand
TAGCATTTCACAGGTTTAAATAAAATATTGGTTGTCTGCTTATTTGTTATTTTCATCCCCTATTCCTTCCTGTCTCCATTGTTAAGCACAATTATTGGCATAAAAGAGGTTTTTAATACCCATTTTTAAACTGCATTCTAGCCTAGGCAATAAAGCAAGAATCCCATTCTCTCTCCCTCTTTCTCTTCCTCTTTCTTTCTCTCTTTCATTCTTTTTATCTTTCTTTTGCTGTTTCTTTCTTTCTTTCTCCTTTTCTCTAAAAAAAATGCATTGAGACATAATTTGTGGCTCTACATGTGGTTTATTCTGGAAAATGTCTCATGAGCATTTCGAGAAGTGAAACTGTATGTTGTTGGGTGGAATGATCAGTTTATATCCTTTAGATCTTGACAGTTCGTTGTGTTGGTTAAACCCTCTATTTTCTGACTTCTCTCTGGAGTTGTTCTATCCATTATTAACGGTGGGGTATCAAGTTATCAATTATTGCTCTAGAACTGTCTATTTCTTCCTTTAGTTCTATCAAAATTTATTTTCTATATTTAGATTTTTTTTGCTAGGTTCATAAGCTTTTATTATTGTTATTTGTTGTATTGAACCCTTTATTAACATGTAATGTACTTCTTTATTTTTTGTAAACTTTTTTGCTTTTGACAAAGTCTGTTATATTTGATGTTGGTATAGTTACCCTACTCCCTTTTGGTTAGTAATAACATAATGCACTGAAACTTCCACCTCTTATGTTCAAGAGTTGCTCATACCTCAGCCACCCACGTAGCTAACATTACAGGTGTGTGCCACCATGCCCTGCTAATGTAATGTAATATCTTTTTCTGTCCTTTTTCATTGAATCATTGTGTCTTTAGATCTAAAGTGAATCTCATAGACAGCATATGGTTGGATCACGTTATGTTATCCACTCTCCTAGTCTCACTGTGTCACTCAGGCTGGACTGGAGTGCAGTGGCACAATCTGAGCTCATTGCAATCTCTGCCTCCTGGGTTCAAGTGATTCTTCTGAGTAGTTGGATTTACAGGCATGCACCACCGCACCTGGTTAATTTTTGTATTTTTCACAGAGACAAAGTTTCCTTATGTTGACCAGGCTGGTCTCAAACTCCTGACCTCAGGTCTTAAACTCCTGACCTCAAGGATCCACCTGCCTTGGCTTCCCAAAGTGCTAGGATTATAGGTCTGAGCCACCGTGCCTGATCTCTTTCTCCTTTTCTTTTCCTGAATATATTTTATTTGTGCTTACAATTTATAAATTTGTGATTATATTTAACATCCTAGAGTTGGGAGTTTCCTTTTGTGGCTTTGGAGCCGCCCCCCCTCCACCGTCTCTCTACGGAGGAGCTTCTTCCTTCTCTCTTATTCCTTTCTTCTTGCCTATTAAACTTTATCTCAAATGTATATAAACAACTTCAATAACACAGCAGCTCTGGTCTTTCGTCTGGTCTGCTCTGTCTCCTCCTCTTTCAGCAGTTGATGTCACCCAAAACATAAACTAATAATATTTCTAAGTGGGTAAGTCACTTACATTATGTAGAAAACAAAATATGGAGTTAAAATTTATAATACTACAAGACTTTAGACTAATTATTTTTTTAAAATATTAGTTTTTTTTAAATCATTTATTTTGAGACAGAATCTTACTATGTGGCCCAGGCTGGAGTGCAGTGGCGGGATCTCAGCTCACTGCAACCTCCATCTCCTGGCCTCATGCAATTCTCTCATGCCACAGCCTCTGATGTAGCTGGGACTACAGGCACCTGCCACCCTACCCAGATAATGTTTGTATTTTTAGGAGAGATGGGGTTTTGCCATGTTGCCTAGGCTAGTCTTGAATGTCTGGCCTCAATGATCCACCTACCCCAACCTCCCAAAATGCTGGGATTACAGATGTGAGCCATTGCACCCAGCTGCATTAGTCTTTTAAATCATGTCAAGAACAGAAAGTGACATTACAAACTATTGTTAAAATAATGTTGGTTTTATATTTGCCCATGTATTTATTTCTATTGCAATGTTTTACTTCTTTATAGTCATTTAGTCACTCTTTAGTGTCCTTTCATTTCATCCTGCAGGACTCCCTTAAGCACTTCTCTCAGTAGGTCTGGTTGAAACAAATAGGCTCAGCTTTTGCTTATCTGGAAATGTCTTCATATGTTTCTTACTTATGAACGGCACATTTTTTAGTTCATACGTAACAATTGTACATTTTTATGAGATACATGTGATATTTTGATACATGCATACACTGTATTGTGATAAAACCTGGGTAATCAGGATATCTGTCACCTCAAATATTTATTATTTCTTTGTGTTTGGAACATTCTAAATCTTCTCTTCTAGCTATTTTTAAATATACAAGAAATCATTGTTAACTATTGTCACCCTACTGTACTGTTGAACACTAGAATTTATTTCTTCTAACTGTATTTTTGGACCCATTAAACAACTCTCTTTATTCCTCCTTCTTCCTATTCTTTGCAAATGCTGGTAACTATCATTATACTCTCTACTTTCATGAGAAACTGTTTTTTAGTTCCCACATACGAGTGAAAACTTGTGATATTCGTCTTCAATGCCTGGCTTATTTCTTTGACATAATGCCCACCAGTTCTTTGTTGCTACAAATGACAGCATGTCTTTCTTTTTTATGGCTGAATGATATTTCATTATATACATAATATATTCATTCAATATATTATATTTCATATATTATATGAAATACATATACATATCATATTTTCTTTATCCATTCAACTGTGGATGAACACATCTTGGCTATTGTAAATGGTGTTATAATAAACATGGAAATACAGACGTCTCTCTAATATACTAATTTCCTTCCTTTTGGGTATATACCCTGCAGTTAGATTGTTGAATTTTATGGTAATTCTTTCTTTTATTATTATTTTTGAGGAAGCTTCACACTACTTTCCATTGTGATGTACTAATTTACAATCTCACCAACAGCATGTGAGCATTCCTTTTCCTGTCTATTCTTCCCAACATTTCTTATTTTCTGTCTTTTTGATAATAGCTAACCTAAATGGGGTTATGTGATATGTCATGAAGGTTTTGATTGCATGTTCCTGATGATTAGTAATGTTGCATATTGTTTAATGTATCTTTTGTCCATTTTTATGTCTTCTTTGTAAAATATACTTTCTGGTAATTGGTGAATTTTAAAATTGGATTGTTTGTTTTTTCATTTTTTTTGTTGTTTTTTTGCTATTGAGTTGTTTGAGTTTCTTATATATTCTGACTATGAAGGCTTTGTCAGATGGATGGTCTGCAAATGTTTTCTCTCATTCTGTAGATTGTTTCTTCAACCCGTTGATTGCTTTCTTTGCTTTGCAGAAGATTTTTAGCTTGAAGTAATCCCATTTGCCTATTTTTGCTCTTGTTGCTTGTGTTTTCAGGTGTTATAAAAATATTTGCCCACACTAATGTTTTGAAGTGTCTCTCTAAAGTTTCCTTATAGTCTTTAAACAGTTACAAGACTTACATATAAGTCTTTAATCCATTTTCTACTTGATTTTTGTACATAGTGAGAGCTAGGAGTTTAGTTTCTTCTGCATATGCTAGCACTGTTTATTGAAGACACTGTTCTTTTCCCAATATATTTTTGGGAACCTTTGTAAAAAATTAGTTAGCTGTAAATGTGTGTACTTATTTCTGAATTAACTGCTCTGTTCCATTGGTCTATATGTCTGTTTTTATGCCAGTACCATGCTGTTTTGGTTACTGTGGCTTTATAGTATTCTTTGAAGTCTGGCAAACTGACGCCTCTAACTTTGTTCTACCACAGAATTCTTTTGGCCATTTGGTGACTTTTGTAATTCCCTACAAATTTTAGGATAATTTTTTTATGTGAAAAATGCCATTGGCATTTTAACAGGGTCTTCATAAAATCTGTAGATCTGTTTGGGTTGTATGGACATTTCAACAATATTATACATGAGCATAATATTAACACTACAATAGAAGAGCATAAGGTATCTTTCTATTTTTTTCAGTCTTTTTAAATTTCTTTGATCAGTATCTAATAGTTTTTCTTGCACAAATCTCTTAGTTCTTTTGTTAAATTTATTTCTAGTATTTTATTACTTTCAATACTAGTATAAATGAGATTGCTTTCTGGATTTTTCTGATTGTTTACTATTGGTATATAGAAATGTGATTGGTGTTTGTATTTCTTTATTATCTGGAACTTTGCTAAATTCATTTATCAGTCTTTAGGTTTGTCTGAATGTAGGGTCATGTTGTCTGTGAACAAGGCTAATATGACTTCTCTCTTTCCACATTTAATGCTCTTTTTTTCCCTTAGCCCAACTGCTCTGGCTAGGACATCCAATACTATGTTGAATAAAAGTAGTGAAAGTGGGCATCCTTGTCTTCTTTCAGGTCTTAAAGGAAAGTCTTTCAATTTTCCCCTATTAGGTATGATGTTAGCTGTGGGTTTTTCATATGTAGGTTTATCGTTTTAAGGTATACTTTTACTATAATTAGTTTATTGGAAGTTTTTATCATAAATGGATGTTAAATTTTATAACATTTACATGATTCTCTTTATGTTATGCATCATGTTTATTGATTCTGTGTATGTTGAATCATCCTTGCATCACTGGGATGAATCACACTTGATCCTGATGAATGAGCTTTTAATGCATTGGGGCATTCTGCTTCTTAATATTTTATTGCAAATTTTTTCATGTATGTTCATGAGGGATAATGGGTTGCTTTTCTGTTGTATTCTTGTCTGACTTTGATATCATGGCATATCTGGCCTCATAGGATGAGTTTATAAATATTGTCTCCCCTGAAATTTTCTGAAATAGTTTCAGTATAATTGACACTAGATATTCTCTAAATACTTGATAGAGTTTAGCAGTGAAACCATCTGCCTGTGGCCTTTTTTATATAAGACGTTTTATTATGGCTTCGGTTTTGTTACTCTTTATTGGTCTGTTCAGAGGTTCTGTTTCCTCATGATTCAATATTGATAGGTCATATGTGTTCAGGAATTTGTTTTTTCTAGGTTTTCCAATTGTTGACATGTAGTTGTTCTAATAGTCTTTTGCATTTGTATGGTAAAAGTTGTAATGGCTCTTTTTTTCTTAGTTAATTCTAACCAAATGTTTATTTTGTTTATTTTTTTCAAAAACCAACTTTTTGATTATACGATTTTTTAACATTTTAGCCTCAATTTTATTTCTATTATAATTGTTATTGTTTCTTTCAGTCTTACTCATTTTGAGTTTAGTTTGTTTTTCCTTTTTTAGTTCCTTCAGGTACATCATTAGGTTGTTTACATGAAGTCTTTCTACTTTTTTGATGTGGGTATTTATTTCTAAAAACTTTCCTTTTATAACTGCTTTTGTTATATCCTATATGTTTGGGTATGCTGTGCTTCAATTTTCGTCTTTCTCATGAAGTTTCTACTTTCTTCATTGACCTAATTATTGTTCAGGACCATATTATTTAATTTCTATGGATTTGTACAGGTTCCAATGTTCCTTATGCTATTGGTTTCTAGTTTTATTTTGTTGTGCTCAAAAAAGATGTTTGACATGATTTCAATTTTTTAAAAATTTGTTAATATTTATTTTGTGACCTCACATATGGTTTATCCGGGAAAATGTTCATGTGCTGTTGAGAAAAATATGCATTCTGTAGTTGTTGGTTAGAATATTTGTATGCTTCTATTTGGTCCATTTTGTATACAGTGAAGTTTAACTCTAGTGTTTCTTCATTGATTTTCTGTCTTAATGATCTATCTATGGCTGACAGTGGAGTGTTGAATTTTATAATCTTTCTGTATTGACCCCTTTATTATTACATTATGCCCTTCTTTTACTTTTAACTGTTCTTTACTTAAGGTTTATCTTGTCTGATATAAATATAGCTAGTCCTACTCTTTTTAGGTTTGCATTTGCATGGAAGATATATTTTCCATCCTTTCATATTCAGACTGTACATGTCTTTAGAGGTGAAGTGAGTATTTTAGACTGTATATAGTTGGGTCTTGTCTTTTTATCCATTCAGTCACTCTCTGTCTTTTAGTAGGAGAATTTAATTCATTTAAATTCAGGGTTATTATGGATAGGTTAAGTGTTACTACTGCCATTTTGTTTCCTGTTTTCTGGTTACTTTCTAGATGCTTTCTTTTTTCTTCCTCTCTTATTGTCTTCCTTTGTGATTGATTTTTTTTTCTAACAGTACATTTTGATTCTATGCTATTTATTTTAAGCCTATCTATTTTAGGTTTTTCTTTTGTGGTTACCATGATGTTTACAAAAAGAACCATCTTACAGCTGCAACACATTATTCTAAACCAATAACTTCTTAACTTTTATGGCAAAGAAGAGACAATTTACATAACTGCCTTAGTTTTCTGTGGTTTGAATATTCTTTGTCAAGGTATAGTTATTTGTTTGTGTGTTTGTGTTATAATTGTAACTGTTGTTCCTTAGCTTTATGTATGTGTGATTTGGTCTGTTACTACCTTTGAAATGTTCTCTGACATTGTTACTTTAAATATTTCTTCTTTTTCATTACCTCTTTCTTATTTTTCTGGTATCCTAACTAGGTGCATGTTACATGTTTTCAAAATGTTTTACAGGTCTTGAGTGATCTCTTCTGCATTTTGTTATCTTTGCATTTTAAAATGGGAAGTTTCTATTGATCTATTTCAAGCTCAGTGATGCTTTCCTCAGCAGTGTCACATGTACTTGTGAGTTCCTCGAAGTCATTCTTCACTATTGTTAAAATGTTTTTCATTTCCAGTATTTCTTTGTGATTATTTCTTAGAACTTTCATCTCTCTTCTTATGTTACCTATCTGTTCTTACATGTTGTCTACTTTATTCACTAGAGTCCTTAACATATTGTCACAGATATTGTAAATTTTCTACCTGGTAATTTCAACACTGATGTCATATCTGAGTCTGGTTCTGATGCTTGATTTGCATCTTCATACATTTTTTGTCCTTGCATTTTTGTGTTTATTGTAATTTTTTTGGTGAAATTTGAACACGTGGTATTGGATAAGAGTAATTGAAAAAAATTCTCTACTGAGAGAATTTGCATGTATTTGAATAGGAGACTGAATTTATTTAATGATTACCATAGTTACAGATGTCTGATACTTCAAATTCCTACAATGTCCTTGTTTAATCTCCCCTCTTGACTTTGGACTTCTCTATGGATATCTTCTTAGACAGAGTCTACATCTTGCAGGACCTTCACCTACAATCCACTATCATTACAGTGAAACTTTATTGGTGTTGTGGTAGAATATGAAATAAAGGAGGAACCTTCTATAATCTTATAATTAAGTCTGACTCATTTAGTGAGTTTGTGTCTTTGGCCTCTGAACTTTGCAGTTGTTCTTACATTGTTTTGCTTCCCTCCCCATTAGGTAAGACGAGAAGAACATAGAGGCCTAGAGTGGGAGAAATGCTTTTTATCCAGCTGTGAAAGGCTCTGGTAAAGAACTGGAGAGGAGGTCTTTGTTAATGAAGAAAGCTCTGGGCATATTCCAGAAGAGTTTTTCTCCCTCCTGTCACCGGCCTGTCAAAGCCGTGAGAAGATCTTTCCCAGATGCTGAGAACAAGTACCTGGTGGGGCTCCTGGAAGTAAAATCCATGCTAGTTGGTGGTTGAGCCTGAGATCAATCATTTTCATGCTAGATCACACTCAACTACCAGCAGTTAACCAAATTACTACCTGAGTGTTCCTACTAGAATGACTCTAGCAGCTACTACCTTCAAGTAAGCAGAATTTGCATGTAACTATCTGGATTTTGCTTTCCAGATTTACTGGTGATGGACATATGTACTTTTTAAGTGTTATTTTCTGAGTGTTATGATTAACTTCCCTCACTGAGTTAGTGATATAAACACATTCTTCTATAGTTTATTTTTTCATTTGTAATAGCAAACACGTAAGGAAAACTTGATGCATAACTAGGGATTATCTGAAATAAGTGCACTTTACTTTGATAACACTAATTAATGTTTTATGCTAATGTTAAGCATTAAATAATATTTTCATATGAATCATGTAATTAATATTAAAATCCCAATGAGTATATTAAACAAATATGTTGGAAAAATTTGAACTTCTTTCTCTAGGATAGCAGAGTAATAAGTCTTATGAGAGGGTGTATATATGTTCATGCATACACAGGCCTACACGGTACAAATGTAAATTTGTCTTCAAACTAAAATCTCAGTTTACCACACTTTAGGGAATTATTTTTACTAAATTTAATTGTTTAATTGTTTAAATCTTTCCCGGGGAAAAACATAAAAAAGAAATAAGAAGAAGTAGCCTCATTTTTTTTTAGTAACTACCTGATTAGTCATATAAATTTGTAAAAATTAACATTACTATACATTTTAGTAACAGGCAATCAATATACTATCTGTCTCAAATGTGATTTGCAGGTAAAAATATAGACTTATTAATGAAAACCTGTTCTTATCTAATTTTAAGTAATCTGTTGATGGGATACATTTGATTTTCTGAAACCTTGACCTTGTTGATAATGGGTAGTGAGCAGATTTTAGATCATGTAGTTAGTTTTGCATGTATTACACACCCATCTGCTTCTCCATCTGGCAGCAGACACAGAAGTGCTATGTACATTCTTCTCACCAACATTCCAATTGTTAGCTTCCTGCTGATAGCCCTAGCATAAGCTTCATTGGATAATTATTTCAGGCAGAAAACAACCAACCCACATGTTCAAGAATAATTACTAGTTCAATTAACTAACCAAAAACAGGTGATATTTTAGTGTCCATGAGTAGAAACTATTTCAATTTCTGCAGCAATTCGATAAAAATATTTAGATAGCAGATGTGCTTTTTAGTTCCCTGAGAGTATGAAAAAATAAAAATAAACATGATGTATATACCAACATAAGTTGACAGGAAATTATGAATCTTTTTTTAAACTTATTATTTCTCATTAGCTATTTAATTTTAAAATAATATAAGCACACAAAAAATCTATGAACATGGCATGCTATCCAACAAATTTTTCAAGTGTGTATTTAAAAAATTTTTGTAACAGTGAAAGACATGGTCAATATCAATGTTGTATATAATCATATTTGCATATGATGGCATTGTAAAATTGTATACTGTTTAGTTTAAATATAATTTGCATTTCAATATAAGAAATCTATAAACACGCATATTTATTAGCATATTTTAATATTTAAAAAGACGTTCTAATATACATATATATTCATACAACATGCATTATTCTAAGTTTCAACTGAAAATATACGTTTTAAATATATTACTGATGTTGTTAGTGTTGCTATTTTTTTATTTATAAAATATATGGTCTTTTTAACATATATAATCTTTTCAGAAGCTCAAATAGTAGGTCTAAGATAATTTCTTAAATTATGAGATTTAATTAAAAATTTAAACAATCAATTCTACTAAATTGAAAACATGATGTAGTGAAACACAAAATATTCAGTAATATTTATGTCTTCAGGAAATATAGTCAAACATACACACAGACATACATGCACACACACATATACACACACACTCAGAAGCAACTAATGAATATGCATGTCTTCAGTTGTCCCCGCTGGTAACTATATAAAAATATTTAATATAATTAATTTTACTTAATTTATTTTATATTGTCAAATCATAATACAAAAAGATACTGGTCACTGCTGTTATATTACAGCAAGTTTTTATCACAGCACATCATATAGAAAGAGGTAAAGAGGAATCAAGTCCATAGTTAACAATGCATCAGACAAGTATACTGAATTTTAAATTATCTTCAATATGTGCTCTTAACAAATTAAGAAATAAATTATAAGTAAAATTAGAAAACCTCTTAGCCCCAAGAAATTATTTCAGTAGTTTAATCATAATTTTCATTTGATTTGATATATGCAATCTATAATTATTATAGAAAATACTTCAAAACATAAAAAGAAAAATATCACTATCTCAAATTATCTTTTATTTTTTATATCAGTATCAATTATTTGTTTTAATATTTTAACCTAACCTCATTTCATTTAACATTAACTTTTGAATATTTTGACAGGCTAATGAATCTTATTTATAACAAGATTTTCAAGAAATATTTTTAAATTTGTAAATGTAATTATTTTATTTTGTCCATAATTATTTTTAAATGTCTTTGTTTTAAATATTTAAATTCAATCTTTAATCTTATATATAATGCTAAATATAGGTACAGTTTAAAGCTTTCTGCATATCTTTAGTGATTTCTTTGTAGCAATAACTAAGTGTAATTTTATCAGTTCAAATATTTTGTATCACTTTTGTAACATTTTGCCATACATCCTTTTAGAAATATTATGACAATCAACAAAATCTCCAGCACTCTATCAATATGACCTTATCATCAAATATTCCACAGGTATATTTCACATTAGATTTTTGATCAATTTAATTGCTTGTTTCTCAAAATAAGGAACTAGAACTAGATAAATAAATTCATGGCTTATTAGGGGATATGCAAATTAAAACCAACAAAATTTCTTAAGCAGAAATGGAGCAAGGGGCAATCATTTGTAGTATTCCACCCAAGTGGTTTTACATCCATAGGAATAATAGAGAATCTATAATATGGACTGTGAGAAAGATGTTACTTCTCCTACAGAAGATAGTTCATATAATCTCATCAGTAACTGGAAGTTGAAATAAATTCCCCTTTCCAGCAATAGCTCTGAAAAGAGGATTTGATTACTGTACAACTAGACAAACTATATAACCAAGTGTAATCTTCAATATGTCTGCTGGCAACTATCACATGATAACTGATGTTGCCCTATATAATACAAAAAATAAAATAGCAAAATGAGACCTCACATGCCATAAATTAAAGACCACATAATTTTTAAGACTCAAGAAAATCATACTATTGAAAATTATTTACTGCAGAAAACAGTAGAAAGTTAAGAAAAGGTTCACATTTCCTATAATAGATCTCCATATAATTGGAGCTTGGGGATGGACGTAGTGGCTCACGCCAGTAATCCAAGCACTTTGGGAGGCTGAGGCAGGTGGACCACCTGAGGTCAAGAGCTCGAAACCAGCCTGGCCAAAATGGTGAAACCCTGTCTCTACTAAAAATACAAAAATTTGCCAGGCATGGTGATGGGTGCCTGTAATGTTGAGGCAGGAGAATTGCTTGAACCTGGAAAGCAGAAGTTGTAGTAAGCTCAGATGTCACCATTGCCCTCCAGCCTGCATGACAGGAGCAAAACTCCATCTCAAAACAAAAACAAAAACAAAAATTCGACCTTGTGGTCTTAAGATATATAACTTAAATGGAACAAGCCAATGAAATAAATTGTCACATGCTGTTGGTTTTCAGTATTCAGGTATCTAAAACAAAACAGGCACAAATTATACTTGGAAAATATGGTAGTCCAAAAGTAGAAAATCATGTATGTATAATGGAAGATACTGTGAGAATATGAAGAATTATTAAACAGAGATAAAACAATAAAGGATTATAGTCATTAAGATTGAGGATGGAAGTAGAAAGTATACATGGAGATAATTGGTTTCTCTGAAATAGACTCTCAAATAGATGAAATAGGTGTTGACAGAGACAATGAAAAATAAAATGTTATGACATTCATCTGAACTAAATAATAATTCTTGTATAATGCTTGAGTTTGCCAAATTTTTTAGCATGTAATTTTATCAGCCCAAATATACCCTAACATTAGTATCACTTTTGCTACATTCTGCCAAATGTACATTCTGCTACATTTGCTACATTCTATTGGTTGATTGCTACATTCAACCAACAATCTCTCCAGCACTATTAATATGATCTTTTCATCAAATATTCTAAGTATTTATTTATTCTAAGTATTCTAACATTTTCATCAAATATTTTAAGTAAATGAAACTAAAAATCTTCACAAAAAATAGTTTTAGTGAAGCATGGTGTCTCATACCTGTAAATTGAGCACTTTGGGAGGCTGCGATGGGCAAATCACTTGAGCCCAGGAGGTTGAGACTAGCCTGGGCAACAAGAAGAAATCTCATCTCTACAAAAAATACAAAAATGAGTCAAATATGTTGGTGCATGCCTACAGTTCTAACTACACAGGAGGCTAAGGCAGTAGTCTCACATGAGCTTGGGAGCAGAGGTTGCAGTGAGCCAAGACTCTGCCACTGCATTCCAGCCCATGAGGCAGAGTGAGATACTGTCTCTAAAAGAATAAATAAATAAAAATAAAAATTTTAAAATTATTAAAAATTATGTTGTTATTTAATATGGTAACCAAAACATTAAATTCTACAATACTAAAGTTTTACATGTATAACATTGTTCAATATAAGTTTAGAATTCTAAAGTTTTATACCCAGCAAAATGAACTTTTTTGCAAAGACAAATGAAATATATGAGATCTAAAGTATTTCAAGTGTTTCTTCCATTGAATAAAGGTTTCTTAAGCATTTTGAAATCTTTATAAAAGAAATCCTGAAAATAGTAAAACCAATTGATGATTATGTTTAAATTATATGTAAAATTTAATGTATGAAAATTATTTTTTAAAATACAACATAATTTTTTAAATTTCTTAATAATTTATTGACAAAGATTAAGCATTGAATAGAGGAAGTGGATAGAGAAAACAAAAATATTCTCATATTCAGTTGTCTCAAATGGTTGGTTAGTTTTAGGGTGATATGAATTAACAATATAGAATTCTACTGAATTGTAAAAATTAGAAATATGTAGAATAATCTGAAAGCTAACAACAAAAAGAATGACACATTCTATATATATGATAAAATGCTATAGAGAATACAAACAGTAACAACCACATAAAAATTGAAGAAATGGAAAATAAATATGATAATCATATTAGTAATAATATAAAGATGACAAAAGTAAAATCACGTGTCCTACAGCAACAATTATGAATGGCCTATACAACCTAAATTTAAAAGAATCACAAACAATTTTAAATACTATAGGGTTGTTCTCTACACACTGAAGGATTTTCTCATGGCTTTAGAAAGTCTTTGTGAATGCCATTTTGCAGGAAAATGAGTCTTCCTTCCCACATACTTTGTGCAGTCTAGAAGTTATTGATTTTATGGATATATTCAAAGGGACCAGGGCCCGCTTTTTCTTGAAATACCTGCTTGCCTTTGAAGAATAATTCCCCCAGGTCCCCAAAATATCATATGACTGACATCTTATGAGGATGAGTCAAGAACCTCACAGTCCTGAGGAAATGAAGGAATGAGCCACAGCTGCCATGTCCAGCATCAACAGGATTTTCTATAAAAACGTTGGGATAAATTGGCAATGCTACTAGACACAGGGGTCTATTTGTAAATTGGGTTGTATATAGTGCACTTGTAAAATCGTAGTAATTATTGTGATTGTTCTCTTACGACTGTGGTTTTGACCACATACTCACATATAATCCAGTTGTCAAAGAATATTTTTTAAAGCAGCTTTACTGAGATATAGTTTATAGGACATATAATTTACACATTTAAGATACAGAATTCAATAATTTTACAATATTCACAGATATAGACATTTCTCAACTTTTGATGAACTTACAATTTTTCAACTTTGCTATGGTGTGAAAGTGATACGTATTCATGAAAAACCATACTTTACCTAGCCATAGGACCATTTGTTTTATTTTCAGTACAGCATTCAATAAATTACATGAGATATTTAACACTTTATTATAAAATACGATCTGTGTTAGGTGATTTTCCCAACTTTAGGCTAATATGAGTGTTCTGAGCATATTTAAATAAGGCAAGCCTAAGTTATAATTTTCCAGTGGTTTAGGTGTAATAAATGCATTTTTGACTTGTGGTATTTTAAACTTATGATGAGTTTATCAAAACAGCCTCGCTGCAAGTTGAAGAGCATCTGTATTTGCAAGCAATTGTAGAACATTTTTATTACTACAAAAAGAATCTTGGAACATGTTAGCTATCACTACTCTGTTCCTTCTCCTTCCCTCAACCCTAGGAAAGTATTCATCTACTTTTTGTTTCTATAGACTTCCTTGTTTGGGACATTTTATATTAGTGGAATTATCTATGTAGTCATATGTGACTGAAATATTTCACTTACCATAATGTTTTCAGGGTTCATCATGTTATAGTATACATCAAACACTTCGTTCCACAATATGGTTCAGGCTGGTCTGCAACTCTTGGCGTCAAGTGATCCTTGGACCTTATCCTCCCTCATTCCTTCTTATAATTGGATAATGTTACTTTATACATATATACCACATTTTGTTATTCATTTATCGGTTGATGGACATTTGAATTGTTTACATCTTTTGACTATTACGACTAATGTTGCTGCAAAGGTTTTTGTGCAAGTTTCTTTGTAAATGTAGTTTTACTTTCTCCAAGTGTATATACCTAGGAGTGAGATTGCTGGGACATATAGAAAATCTCTGTGTAATCACATAAGGAACCCCCAGATTATTTTTCAAAGAAGCTCTATCATTTTACGTTCCCACCAGCACTACGTGAGGGTTCTGATTTCTCCACTTCTTTGCCATCATTTATTATCTGATTCTATCCTTCCTAGTGGGCATAAGGTGGTATTTCATTAGAGTTTTGACTTAATTTACCTGATAACAAATTAAATTGAGTATCTTTCATTTGCCTATTGGTTATTTGTAATCTTACTTAAAGAAATATTAATTAATGTTATTTACCCATTTAAAAAATTTGACTAATTTGTATCTATGTTATTGAGTTGCAACGTCTCTTTATATATTCTGGAAACAAGCCTCTTATCAGCTATGTAACTTGTAGATATTTTATTACATTACATAGGTTGTCTTTTCACTTTCTTGATGATGTCCTTTGAAACATAAAAGTTTTTAATATTGATGAAGTCAAGTTTATCTATTTGTTGTTGTTGCTATTGCTTGTTTTGTTATATCTAGGAATCCCTTGTGAAGTATTGAGTGAAAAAGATGACCCTTATAGTTTCTTCTAGGCATTGTATCCTTTTAGCTCCTACATTTAAGTTTAATTTATTTTGAGTTAATTTTTTATATAATGTAAGGTAAGAGTTCAACTTTATTCTTTTGCATATCATGATCCAGATATCCCAGGAAAATTTGTTAAAATTATCATTCTTTCATCATTACACAGTTTTGATAAACTTCTAGAAAATTAATAACTATAGATCTGTGGGTTTATTTTTGGACTCTTAATTTTATCCCATGGTTTATACATTTATCATTTTGCTAATATCACACCATCTTGATTATTGTTGCTTTGTAGTGAGTTTTGAAATTGGGAATTATAAGTCCCCCTACTTTACTGTTTTCAAGATGGTTTTGGCTATTCCAGGTCCCATTTAATTTTATATAAATTTTAGCTTCATCTTGTCAATTCTACAGGTAATCTGAAAATCTGATATGTATTGCATAGAATCTGTAGGGAAATCTGGTAAATATTTCCATCTTAACAATGTTAAACCTTATAGTACATTAACATGTAATTTAAAAAAATTATTTAAGTATTTAATTTCTTTCAATAGTGTTTTGCAGTTTTCAGAGTATATTTTACAGTGCTTTTATTAAATGCATTCAAGTATTTTATTCTTTTTGATGCAACTGTAAGTGAAATTGTTTTTTAATTTCCTTTTTTAAATTGCTTATTGAAAGTATATATAAATATAATTAATTTTTACATATTTACCTTGTGTCCTGAAAACTTGCTGGATTTGTTTAGTTCCAATAATTTTACTCAATTTTTTAGACTTTTCTACATATGGGATCATGTCATCTGGGAATAGAGATAGACTTTCTGGCTTCTTTCCAATGTCAGTGCTTTTCGTTTATATTCCTTGCTTAATTGCTCTCAGTAGTACTTTTCGTTCAACACTGAACAGAAATGGTGATAACAGATATCCCTCTTTTAATCCTTATCTTAGGGAAAGAGCATCCAGCTTCTCTCTATTATGTATAAGTTAGCTGTGTGTTTTTCATAAATGCCCGTTATCGACTAGAGAAAGTTTCCTTCTATTCCTGGATTTTGGTGCTTTTTTTTCTTCATCAAAACATTAAATTTTGATAAAAAATTTTGTTGAATTTTTCCAAATGCTTTTTTTTTGCAGCTATTGAAATAATCATGTGCTTTTTATTTTATTGTTATGATACATGACATTAACATACTTTCACATTTTAATCAACTCTGCATTTCTGAGATAAATCTCACATGGTCATAGAACAAACTATTTTTATCTTTATTTTTCTAACTTTTTTGAGGCAGAGTCTCACTTTGTCATGCAGGCTGGAGTGCAGTGAGGCAATCCCAGCTCACTGCAACTTCTGCCTCCTGGGTTCAAGTTCTCCTGCCTCAGCCTCCCTAGTACATGGAATTACAGGTATGTGCCACCACGCCTAGCTAATTTTTGTATTTTTAGTAGAAATGGAGTTTCACCATGTTGGCCAGACTGGTCTCAAACTCCTGACCTGAAGTGATCTGCCCACCTTAGCCTGCCAAAGTTTTGGGATTACAGGCATGAGCCACCACACCCGACCAGAATAAATTACTTTTATATTGCTGGATTTGTCTGTCTAATACTCCATTGAGGACTTTTCATCCATTTTCATAATATATATTGATCTATTATTTCTTGTGATTTTAACAAAAGGTTCTCATTTAAATCACAAAGTAAAGAACAACCGATCTTTTCCCATTTAGTTCTACTCTTAAAATTGTCACTTATTATTTGTTTAAAAAGTTTAATAAATGGTTAAAAAACAGGGTAAATACTTAAAATGTTAACTTGCTTTATGGAGAAATGATCTTGTATATGTAAGAGGTGTGGTCATAACTACTAGTTTTGTTTATTAATACATTTTTTAACTTTCATTATTCTCCCAGCTTCTCTCTCATATCTTAAATTCATACAATTATATTTTGAAATGATTCAGGGTCAAGGTAATTACCATGAGATTTTGCCCCATAATAAAATCACTTCTTGAACTTCCTTGACATTTGCCTAGCATTCCAACATAAGAAATAAATATTAACAAATAAATATTAAATTTTTTCTATCATTTTATATGAAATTCCATAGGAAATATTAAGCAATGTATAGCTATTATTAAAAATAAATTAGACACCAAATTTCTAAAGTATTTTTAGAAAAAGTTGTTGAATCAGATATTGACTTTCCTTAATTTTTAAATTCATTGATATACTTCTATTATTTAATACTTTCATAATTTCTATTCAGTCCAAGGAATGACAAAAACCAACAGAAATAATAATGAGGAAAACATCTAAACTGTTTGATGATGAATAGATGTTTGCAAGACATTTTTTATGAAGTAGTGCTCATAAAGAAACTAAGTAAATGGCTGATACCAAATGATCTAAACATCTGGAAAGAAGTACAAAATAAACCTCAAGAAATAGACGAGAGCAAGTAATTATGATGAAATAAAACTTAGCTACTTACAAAGAAATATACAATTAAAAAAATCACCAAAGGTAATGTTTCATTTAAAATATTACATTTATAAAAGAAGCAGAATTTATATGGCAGTATTAAGAAAGAAATGAAACAGAGAAAACACGTTTCCAATATCGAGATTTAAAAAAGGGAATACTACTTAAAGTTCCACAGATATTTAAAAAATGTAAAAGCAACTTTAGAAAAATAAGCTTAAGATTGAATAGTGTGAGTTGTTTAAAAAACACAATTAAAACAAAACTATCTTTACATATAGGTAGGAACAATAATCCAAATGAAGATATAGACATGTAGACAAATTATGCATTATGCTTAGTAGTTAAGAATGTTAGCACAGAGGATACCACATTGCTTGATAATGAGCATTTTCCCATGTTATGTATTATTTCTTAGAAGGATCTGGCATAGCTGCTGTTGCAAGCAACACTACATCAAGTTCTACACAGGTTGGTTAAGCAGTTCCCACAATCCACACCCCTCCTCCTCCAACATTTGGCATAACCCCACTCAGGAAAGTCTTTGCTCCAAGAACACAATCTTCAAAAGGGAAAATAATAGAAAGTATAAAGAATGTAAGAATGTGCTCTATTTAAAAAAAAATCTTTGGATATTAAATAAAGAATTTCTATTTCCAGATTGTTTATTTAGTTAATTATTTCATATTTAGAGAAAACTTTATACCAATCTTATTTTAAAAAACTCTTCCAGAGAACAGAAAAAGGGGAAACACTGAAAATCTTATAATAAGCAAATGTAATTTAGCTCTTAAAATCTGACAGGATATGACACGGACATAAATGTGCAGGCTAGAGTACCTTGTGAAAAAGATGCAACAATCCTAAATAATAGCATCCATATCCAGTGATATGTTAAAATAATAATATGACTTAGGTATAAAAGGAGGGTTTGCTATCATTGATTTAATTCACTACATTACTTAAAAAAAAAAAAGGAAAAAATGTAGTGTGAACCTTTCAATAGAATCAAGAAAAACAAACAATGCAATTGAGTGCTTACCTTGAAAAATTCCTTAACAAACAATAATATAAGGAAACATGAAAAATCTAAGAAAGGTCACAGTGGCTGAGATGTTCCCTAGTCATCAAATAGCCATGGCCACTCATGTATTCCCCAGCCTCCTGTGGTTTGGTTGAGTGAGCTATTCAGTGACTTCTGGCCAGAAGCCTGTGAGCAAAGCATTTACCGGCTGGAACATGATCCTGAAGTCGACTTTCTTTCACAGAATCTAACACAGAATTTTTACAGTAAGATGCAAAAACGACAAAATGAGGAAAGGCCTTGTAGAACCACAGTGAACTTTGGCATTCAAGCTGTTAGATTTTCATAAATGTTTATTACTGTAGAATAGCATCTGTAAAATTACTTGTATTTCTTCAGTCATTCTAATTTTAATAAGGGTCAAATTTTGTTTGCTTAATTTAAAATGTTACATATTTGTACAAAATTTGAATCATTAACTAGTTAACATAAATGAAGTAAAATGACATAATTATTTAAAACACATGCTTAACAAAAAAGAAGCAACAACCAGGCATTAGCCTCAAAATGACATTTTTCTGTACCAACTATAGAAGCATTTGTCACAAAGTGATCTTTGAGGATCTGTGGAGAGAGAACAGACCAGCCTGTGAGTCCTGATCCCTTGCTATGTATAATTCAATTAAAACATTACTAGCATAATGCAATTGACATTTTCTTTCCAGTCATAATATTTAGAAAAATTTCTCCATCTACAGTAAATTCTCAAAATCAATACAGATAATCTTTAGACCTAAAAGCATAAAAACCCTAGAAGAAAACCTAGGCAATACCATTCAGGACATAGGCATGAGAAAAGACTTCATGACTAAAACACCAAAAGCAATGGCAACAAAATCCAAAATTGACAAATGGGATCTAATTAAACTAAAGGGCTTCTGCATAGCAAAAGAAACTATCATCAGAGTGAACAGGAAACCTACAGAATGGAGAAAAAAATTGCAAACTATCCATCTGACAAAGGGCTAATATGCATAAGCTACGAAGAACTTAAATTTAAAAAAAAAGAAAAAAAAACACCAAAAAGTGGGTAAAAGATATGAACAGACGCTTCTCAAAAGAAGACATTTATGTGGCCAAAAAACATGAAGAAAAGATCATCATCACTGGTCAATAGAGAAATGCAAATCAAAACCACATTGAGATACCCTCTCATGCCACTTAGAATGGTAATCATTAAAGAAATCCGGAAACAACAGATGCTGCAGAGGATACAGAGAAATAGGAATGCTTTTACACTATTGGCGGGAGTGTAAATTAGTTCAACCATTGTGGAAGACAGTGTGACAATTCCTCAAGGATCTAGAACCAGAAATACTATTTAATCCAGTAATTCCATTACTGGGTATATACCCAAAGGATTATAAATCATTTTACTATAAAGACACATGCACATGTACATTTATTGCAGCACTGTTCACAATAGCAAAGACTTAGAACCAACCCAAATGCCCATCAATGATAGACTGGATCAAGAAAATGTGGCACATATAAACCATGGAATACTATGGAGCCATAAAAAAGGATGAGTTCATGTCCTTTGCAGGGACGTGGATGAAGTTAGAAACCATAATTCTCAGCAAACTAACACAGGAACAGAAAACCAAACATCACATATTCTCACTCATAAGTGGGAGCTGAACAATGTGAACACATGGACACAGGGAGGGGAACATCACACACTGGGGACTGTCTGGGGGTCTAGCGGGGGCTAGGGGAGGGAAAGCATTAGGAGAAATGCCTAATGTAGATGATGGGTCCATGGGTGCAGCAAACCACCATGGCATGTGTAACTATGTAACAAACCTGCAAGTTCTGCATGTGTACCACAGAACTTAAAGTATAATAAAAAAAAAAAAAAAGAAAATACATAATGCAATTTCACGTGAAATTATGTAAAAAAGCAAAAAAGAGCACCCTGTTGCTAAAAACAGGAAAGCCAGAGTAATGAGAAAAGTAAGAACATTAGCATCAACAAAAGATGAAGTAAATAATGAATAAATTAAAAGAAGAAGGAATAAACTGAGAAGTAGATAAAATAAAAAGCAAATCTCAAACAGGTTCTAATATGTTGTTGTTATTAAGGAAACAAGGTTCAAAAATTGGATATTTATTGATGTGAGAGATAGTTTTGAAAAACGCAAACTTCTGAATGCAAATAATTTGTGATTAGATGAGGAAACATTACACAAACACTTCTAAAAAGAAAAAAACTATTAATATCAATAACAAGAAAGATTAAATGACTGTGATTTGTCATACATCATGGCTAATTTTTCTATATTATCAATTCATAAAATTTATCCAATATTCCAATTAGATGTATACTGTGATGCCATTTATTGACAAGTAAGTAGTTTCTGAGACTCACTAAGAATTACTAAATTCACATATAGTGAATGAGAACTCCTGGGCTTAATTTAAGCCTTGTCTGACTCCAAGACCTTGACTCTTAAATGCCACACTAAAATGCCTCCAATTATAAAGCAACATATTCATCAATATAACTTTTTGAAAAAGAGATTTCACATTTTAGGAAGCAGATAGAGAGAGACATAAATCTATTGTCCAACTCTTCTGTAATAATGAGTTATTACACTCTAATTGTAACTGATCCTGATGAGAAAATAAGTTACTCAAAAAGAAGATGGACAGGCCATATCCTTGCCCAAATCAGCATTTTAAGTCCCTTGAGAAGTGCAAGAAAGGCAAAAATATCAAAGCACAATAAAAGATAAACATAACATAGCATGCCTATCTTAATAATACTGTGAAAGAAGGACAGATACCCAAAGATAGAGATTTTAAATATCCATTAAAACTCTGCTTGGGATATAACGTATACTATACCAAGAAATGAGCACCCAACATTTACTATTTACTTTGCTTTCTGTCTTTAATACAACTGATTTGTGAAAGAGAAAGATTGGAACAAACATGTAAGATACAGTTGAACACTAAGATAAGCAAAGAGATCACGAGAAAGCATCCAGATACTCTAAATAAGTTTAAATTCCTTCATTCAATGAGCATCACAGGATAATAAGTGACTTATAAATGCTATTAATGAGCTATCCTAGTTAATGTTGATGAATACCATAGAGCAGACTTAGCTCCAAAAAATTACACATAAACACATATAGCTTGTCTTTCTAGAAAAATAGAAGTTAAAGTAAAATATAGATTTGGGTGCTTGCCAGATATGCTAGGTAAGAATCTAAGATATCCTGATTTCAAATACATTATAAAATGTATGTGTTTATAGGCCATCATTGAAGATAATTTTTATGTTAACTAGATAACTTGACTGCACAGGAAGATATTCAAGGTAAATTTCCTCTTAATTTATTTTTCCCTTGTCATGTTACCCACTAACTCTCACACCTAAGTTTTTAGGAACCAAGTATCCTTTGTAAACACATTACCACACACAATCAAAATCTTTCAAAACCTATAATCCAAATACTGGATTTGGTGAAACCCAGCTCTTTCCAAGAATCTTGCTACCATTGCAGCCTTCATAAATGAAACCTTCACACAGTCTATCATGTCCTATGTACTTCCAACAGTTGCTTTTCCCTAAATCCACATAGTCAATATTAAAAGATTAGGCACTAGTTTACATATTCTATTAACTAAAAACTCACCAAACACGTGTGAATCTGATAGGTTTTTCACTCCATCCCAATTTCAGCTTTGAAACTGAGGAACTTCAACATTCACATGGCGGCTCCTTTGCCTTATGATTTCCTGACCTGATAAATTCCAGTAGCTTGGTATCACTTTCATTTCAACTGTGCACACTATTGGCCACACCATACACACTGTCAAAATCCAGCACTGAAAATATCTAACACACATACATCAAACACAATACACCATTTTCTCATTATAGCATCCTGTCCTTCTAAATATTGTTATGTCCTTGCTGACATGATTTATTCTTCCTAAAATCAAGCTAATTTATAAGTAAATATGGATCTTATAGTTTCTTTTTTACTCATTGTATTCTGAGGTGTGTCATTTTAATTACTTTCTTGCATGGATGGAGTTAAAATGAGAATTTAACATATTTGGTAATATTATACTTATATGCTGAGAGTTGCCTGATTAATGTCTGGCCAGTATATTCCTCCTTGAAGGGTTCTGCAAGTGGAAAATAAATAATACATTTTAATAACTGTGTGAATGCTAAGTTCCCCAACTGAGATAGTGATGATAAAGCCATGAATTTTAAATTTCAGAATTTCAACTGAGGAATTTGGAAACATTTTAACATGCTTATGACACACAAAATTATAAGGGCATTTGTCTATATTTTAATATTCAACCTTTGTATTGCCTTGGATTCAAGGTGTCTGTTTTGGAAGTGACTTAGGTTTTCTGTTTAATGTTCAGTCTGCTTGTCATTGTTTTGTAATTGAAAATTTTACTCCATGAGAGGTAATATAATTAGTGATAACATTTAGTTCAATCTACTGTCTTACTAACTCATCCCTGTATGATCTACTTGTAACAGTGTCTCTTTGTTCTTGTTTTCCAACAGATGTGCCTTATTACGAGATGGGGTATTATCCTGCTTGTTATTTGTGGCACATTTGACTTTATGTATTAAGTCTTTCACCAGCGTTGAAAATTCTGTCATTAAATCTTGAAATATGGCTTCTTCCCCATTCTTTCTTTTCCTTTCTTGAATCACAGAAGATTATCATGCCACATATGTTTTGTATCTATGTGCCTGCAACCTTTTTGAATTATCCCCCATTCTATGTTTCTTTACTTCTACCTGGGCAATTTCTTCTGACCTGTCTGCCATATCACTAATTCTTTTTCCAGTAAGATATACCAAAATCCTACATCTTGATGGAATTCTTCCTCCAAATAAACTGAGTCATTCAGCATAAAAATATAGTGAGCCATATATATGTGTGTGTGTGTGTGTGTGTGTTACATATTATATATATATAATAATGCATATATATTTTATATATACATATGTATTAATGTCACATATCCTTTTTCCTTTTGTTGCTAATATTTATTTTTGATTAGTTATAACATCTATGACTGCTGCATTGGACCCAATAATTCATTTTCACCTTAATTCACTGATTCCTACCTTCCTCTGGGGTCTGGTTATTTCCATAAAGGAGATTTCTCTACTTCTACTACCTACTCACTACTTCCATACAAGTTTAGGATATCAGCTATCACGTCATTCTCAAGTGGTGGCAGAGGGCAGCTAGCTCCACCACTACATCCTCAACAAATACCAAGTTCTGGTGGATGAATATTTGTGGACACTTGTGCCAGGCCTCTGATGGAGTGAGACCACCAGTGCAGGCCCTGTGCAGCACAGCAATATCCAGCAGTTCAGTTCTGAGGACAGCACATTGCCTAAGTCAAAATGTTACTTCAGCAATTTATTTCACAAAAGTTTTGGGGCAGAATAAAGTAATGCATATAAAAGCACAAGGAAAATGTCTAGATGACAGAAAGTTCTCAATAAATGCTACTTGTTAGAACTACTCTTTAACAATGCTACTTACTGGAAAACATATTTTGCAAGATCACATATAAGTTCAATGCTCAACACTTAAAGTAAACTTAAGAATTACTGAGTGCTGTGCTATTGTACTATGTAACTAGTATATATATATATATAACTATATATATAGTACTATTATGAAAAAATATACAATGTAACTAGTACATACATATATGTATATGTACTAGTTACATAGTACAATAGCACAGCTCTCAATAATTTTGATACATTCCCTATCAAAAAGCATGTACAATAAATGAGAATATTTTGGAGCCAGGTAGACTTGAATTAGCACTAACTAACTACAAGGACTTACATGAATTATCTTTTGTAATTGCTCTCTTTTTGAAACGTGTTACACTCCTACCATCTTAATAAATATAATCTTAATAAGATTATATTAAATATCACATATAAACATATAATACAGGGCCAGTTTATGCTAGGTACTCAATAAATGGATTTCCTTGTCTAGAGTGATACTAGTTCTTGAACCTTTTCTTCCAAACAATAAATTGCCAAAATATTTAAGAATTCCAATATACTTGTTAACATAAATATATGTGAAAGATGATAGAGAGATAAACAGAGTGATCCTAAATCCGATGGAGTAGGGATCCTCAAAGACCACAACCACTGACGGAATATTCATGTTGATATTTTGCCTGAAATGGCTCCTCCATCTTCTCTCAAATGTTCCCTTATGATTACTGACCTAAAAAGCACACTCATTTTAATGTTTTGTTTCCTTAAGAGCTGATTTAAATATTACTTGGTTTCACTATTTAAATCTAAAAATCTTTAGTAGATACATGTCAACTAGCAGACTTTTTTTTTTATCATTATTTTAAAAACTCATTGTGTTGTATATCGATCTCTAAAATACATGTATTTTAACCTATGGGCTTCTCAAGTCTCTCATTCCGAGCACGCATACACGTTAAGGATATCTGTGTTGAGTCTTGCTCTGTCGCCAGGCTGGAGTGCAGTGGCGTAATCTCGGTTCACTGCAACCTCCGACTCCTGGGTTCAAGCAATTCTTCCTCCTCAACCTCCCGAGTAGCTGGGACCACAGGCGTGCGCCACCACGCCCGGCTAATTTTTGTATTTTTAGTAGAGATGGGGTTTCACCATGTTGGCCAGGACGGTCTCGATCTCTTGACCTCGTGATCCGCCGGCCTCGGCCTCCCAAAGTGCTAGGATGACAGGTATGAGCCCCTGCGCCCGGCCCTGTGTCTGTTCTTATGTGGGTAGTTAGGAAAATAGAAACATACATTAAATCTTATGACATATGGTAATAATGCTGATTTAACCTCCATAAAACTGTGATCTCTGTAACTTCTTTGTGTGGCCTTGCTGCTAGTTCACATGGAGGTTCTTCTTTTTAGTATTGACTTTACTCATGTTTTCTGTAATTATATAAAAAGAATATATTTTCTAGGGGAAAAATTTTACTATCTTGTAGCACTTCTAAGTTTTTCAAAGTTATGATGCTTAAAATTATTATGAAAAAATATGTGTATGTGTGCGTGTATATATATATATGTGTGTGTGTGCATGTGTGTATATATATATATGTGCATGTATATATATATATACATGCACACACACATATATATATATACATGCAAACATATATATATATATATACATGCACACATATATATAAATAAGGAAATTCTTTTTAATCACATTCAATATTCATAGAGCATAATTCTTCACTTTAATTATATATCTAAACAAAATACTAAATATAGCTGTCACCACTGGTTTTGATCAAAATAACTAGTTAGATGACAGGAAAGCTATTGGAATTATCATTAGGAAAAATAAATATTCAATTTACCTTTAATTTTGTTTTGAGCTTGCTTTCAAATCAATAAATGTTTTCTAATTTCTCCAATGTAAACTGCATTATAAAACTTGGTTTTACTTTATTCTTTATATTGAATTAATATTATCATATCTTTATTATCATATCATATATACTTAAAAGGTATATCTGATTAATTAGAAATGTTGAAAAGGTCAGATGATTTAAGAGGAGTGTGTGTGTATGCGTATGTATGTGTGCGTGTGTGTGTTTGTGCGTGTAGTATAGATATGTAGATAAAGTATAAAGACTAAAATCCAAAGGAAGAGACTAAATCAGCAAAATTATTTAATAAATCAATTATGCCAAAGCACTGTAGTTATTTTACAAACTATTCATCATTATTAAAGCAGTTGATAAGTGAAAATATGGTCAAAACATATCTTCCTGTTCAGAATGGGGAAAATCACCATAAAAATTATTGATAAGAAATATGTTTTATTGAAGAACGTTTTACATTGTAAAGATAAATACAAAATAAATGTAGCTAACATTGTATTCTGGTTAATTCCCAACCACATGCACACAAACATACACACACACGTGCACACACAAATGCGCATGCACACACACACATTTAACTATTATATATGAATATCAGAAGTATAAAAACATATATTTAAAAACTAAGATTCATTTAAAATTTATTTTATAGTGAAAATTATGCATTAATACCAGTATTTTTAGAAAATAACGGTATTAATATTAATAAATAATTGAATGGAAGAGGTAGAAGCAGGATGAGTACCTCGTAGCATTTTAGATGTGATCATACATGTTTTGTAATGTTCCAACATATTTGTCAACTATTTAAGGCATCATAAGGGAGAAGGATATTCTATTAACTCCCAGAAGTGACAAAAGTCTGTTTTGGTTAATATTCTAGGGTCAGTTTCTCATATTCAGTTGATGTATTACACTGTACTGTGTCTGTTTACCCCTCATGCTAGCTTGGTGATTTTATTTGGATGAGAAGTTGAAATACCAAGTATATATACTTGCTACAAAAAAAAGCTATGTCTGTTTTTTTAAAAAAATAAATTATTATTTAGACATATTGGAAGTTGCATATTTATATAGCAGAGTAGAACATGAGTAAGTCAAGGTGAGATTTTAAAGTGAGCAGATTTTCATATTATGGATTGTTACACTGCAAAACATTATATGACTGATCCATTGACATATTCTGATGTAATAGGTGAAAACAGCATATTTATCAAAGTATCTGGGTAGCACTTCAAAGGCAAAGAGAACTGCTCCTTCCAATGTATACTCAGAATAAAGTGAGTTTACAAAGCTCAGCTTCTAGAAATCATCTTCCTTCTTTGCTATGGGACAGAAGGACATTTTCTACCCACATGCTTCTGAAGTCATGGAAATTCTGTCAGTTATTCACTAGATACAGAAAAGATAACATCTATATGTTTCAGAATTGTAGAAAATAAATAGCTTTATTAAAGCAAACATTGTAAATATCATAAACTAGGATATTTTCATATGGTCCTAGAAAATATACCTCTGAAAATATAATTCTGAAAGATACAAGAACCAAATTGTTCCTTTTTAAAGAAAGATATTCAAGGTCTTAGTTGAGCTTCTTTATTTGACATCAAGAATAACAAAATAAAATGACTTGACATTGACTAACATTATTAGATGATAATACTCTAAACTCTAACCAAGAGTGAAAAGAAAACAAACAAACAAAAATAGAATAGGCTATGAGAAAGGAAATGGTCCCTAATCATAAATTAAATTTTTCAGTACTTAAGGTTTCTCTCATATACAAATAATTCACTTATTTCATCTTCCAGCCTGAATATACACTAACATAAGATTTTAAAATGTTAGCAGGTATTCTGACTTTAGTGAAGCATATTTTCTTATGTAAAGAGAAAAAAAAAAAGAGGAAGGTTTATTTGGTAGATTTGATAGATCATTATATAAATGCAGAATTGTGCAGCCTTTTTCTTGTATATGGGCAAAGTTAAAGCATCATTATGTCAATCTTTTCTTTATATGTGCCTACTTTATTCTCTCTGTTTTTAAGTGAAGGTATTAGTTAATTTTTAATTTATTGAACCATTTTCTTATATGAGCCAGTATGATCCTCAGTGGGGGGCTAAATCAAAGAGCTTACTGCTTAGGAGATTATCATGAACAGTCAAGATAGTTTTAGCCTCAAGTACATTTTTGCAGGTCATTGCTTCCTATCTAAAGTAATCTCTCTGAAGTTCAATTTTGAACAGCAAAAATATAGAGAGATGAAAGTATCTCTCTTCCATTTATAATCAGGCCTTAATTGATCTCAGCAGATTTCCTAATTGCAGAGGTTACCTCAGGTAGGTCATGGATTTTCTTATCTGTGGAATCTTGCTGCCATAATCAGCACTTTAGGTGTTACATGAAGGCTGCAGATATCCCCTTTTCTAGGTATAATGAAGGGAAGAATTATTATAGCTTGTCCCTAAAATAATGTCTTTGGCCTCAAGTGCAAAGTCACAATAGAAAATCCTATGAGTTTTAAGAAATGAATGCAATAATATTGTGAACAGATTGAAAAGAATATTTTAGCAATTGAATACTATTTACATTTCTGTGTACATTTAAAATTGTTTATGATTTTTTTGGAGGGATTGCTTTATATTTTCCAATAGAATAGATTTACCATGAATCTAAACATGTTTTAGGTGATTTAACTGGAACAGTAAGAAATCTGATTAAATAAATGAAAAAGTATTATTTTGATGAAAGTTGCTCTTTGTATATTATTTCTATTTTTCTCCATCAAATAGTTACTTTGTTTCAACTGTTATCATAGGTTCAAGGGGTACATGTGCAGATTTGTTATGAGGGTAAATTGCATATCACAGGGGTTTGGTTTATAGCTATTTTTGTCACCCAGGTAGTAAGCATAATATCAGAAAGGTAGTTGTTCAATCCTCACCCTCCTCCTACAATCCACCCTCAAGTAAGCTGTGGTATCTATTGCTCTCTTCTTTGTGTCCTTGTGTACTAAATATTTAGTTCCCATGTATAAGTGAGAAGTGAGGTGTTTGGTTTTCTGTTTCTGCATTAATTGACTTAGGATAATAACCTCCAGCTAGATCTATGTTGCTGCAAAAGATATGATTTTGTTCATTATTATGGCTGTATAATATTACATCATGTATATGTGCCATATTTTCTTTATCTAATCCACCACTGATGGGCATCTAGGTTGATTCCATGTCTTTGCTACTGTGAACAATGCTGGGATGAACATACCTGTGCATGTGTCTTTAGGGTAGAATGATTTATATTATTTTGGGTCGATACCACATAATGGATTTCCTGGGTCAAGTGGTAGTTCTATTTCAAGATATTTGAGACATCTCCAGACTGCTTTCCGCAGTGACTAAACTAATTTACATTCCACAAGCAGTGTATAAGGGTTCCCCTTTTTCCTCAACCTCACCATCAAGGAGTTAGCTTATGATAGTTAAATTCCATCAAAAATAAAATAAAACCTGATTCATTCATCCTAATTAAATTATTTAATAATAATTATGATTGCTATTGAACTGTAACTAATTTTTTTCAGCATTTATCAAATACCTGAAAAGAATAACACCCTTCCACATTTTTCTAATATATTTGTATACTTGTTTCTGAGTTAAAGAACTATTACATATTTGAAGGTTTTGGCATTTTATCTATTTGCTTGCAAATTATATTTGTATGCTAATAGCTTTAGAAGAACATATCTAGTCCAAAATAAAATTGGACTCCATATTTCACTAATTTTCATGATTGTTAAATGCAAGCATTTCAGATTAAGTTTTACACAATCTGTTGAAGCCCTAATAACTGGGTCAAAATTTTGTTATGCAAACATATAAGCACATTTTATTTTGGTTACACCACTGGTTGCATATTGACTCATTCTGAAAATTGTTTAATTATAGGAATTAATTAGCTATTGCAGTTATATAATGATTTCTGTGGATGTTGATTAAGCATTACAATACAGCTTATCAACATGTAGGCCTATACTTTTCATCTTAAAATGCCAATAACTAATATCATGCATCCATTCCAAAAACTAAAAGTGATCACGTCCTTACTACAAAGTCTCATCCTGTTTCTATGACCTTGGTCAAGCCAAACGTCATGGTTCAAGCCAAGAATCTCTAAATGTATTTCCTAAGTTGATATCTGGATCAGAGGAAGCTCCTTAAGACTCAGACATCCATAGCTAAGTAACAACCCAACCACATTTGGATTCAGAATAAATATGGTAATAGAGTACAGAAAAAAAGTGTTAAGTAGAAACAGCATAGAATGTTCTTTTTTTTTTTGATAAACTTCAGGGACATCTTTTGAGAATGAAAGAATGAGCAAAGATGCTGGGTTCTGCAGGTAGAGTGATTTATTTTGAGACCACCAAAGTAGCTTTTCTTAATTCTTTTTTCTCGGAGGCCTTTTCTTTGTCTATTGTTCTCTATAGTTTGTCCAGATAGACATTAATGAGCCTTCCTCTGCTGGAGAATATACTGCTATAGAAGATAACTTCATTTTAATATTAGTGTGGACACCTGAAGATTTTTTTGTGACTGAGAAAATAAGTCTCTGTTTTCTAAGCTTAAGCTTTATTCAACAATAAAACTCTCTTTAAAAAGTTTTAGGCATTGTTTGTACTAATAGTTTTGCAATTGCATGGGCTACTGACCAATGCCAGAGAGACTACAACCTGGAAGAGGGGTGGGGACGTTTTGTCTTTTAGCGGCACATCTGTGACCTGATCATTTCCCTAGTTCTCAGTTCAGTGGCTTCCATTTTGGAGTCTCACTCAGGGTCAATTCAAAGCATTTACTAGAGAGATGAAGGCCGATGTAATCTGTCACTCAATTTAGGATGCATGCAAATAGTGGTTCTTTAATAAACATAGAAGAAAGAATTCTGTCATCCTAATCTTGTACCATTTTCCTCGTATATCCTGATTCTTTCAAATCTTCCAAATTAACATTCAGCATTCTTTTACTGTGGGTTTTATGTGGAAATAGCTCCTTTATAAAGCCTGTATTTTCTTTCATTGAATTTTCAAAAGGACTAGTTTTCAAAGCATTCTTTCTTCCAGGACATTACTGTAGACTGTAACAAATAACAAACTTAGTTGAATATGTTGACGTATTTCTACCAAGTCTCCTGATGAGCCAACTATTTAAATATATAATCTAATTTCAAGATAAAACAGTTCGAAGTTAAGCTGCTATTTTGCTACCACATAAGAAGATATTATAACCTTCCCAGTTAAGGATATAGCGACTCACTCTGCCCCGTACTCAAACTTTACTCAGTCAACTCCACATTTTGGGTTCTTGTATTGGAACAAAATTTTAAGGAACACATCCTTATTAGTAATATTTTAATGTGAATTAATAAAACTGTGATTCAAACAGATTTAAACAAAAAGGGAAGAAACATGTGTACTTAGATTTAGAAGGACCAGGCAAGGGCTAGCTTTAGGCAAAATGGAACCAGAATCTCAACATACTGTGTCTTTTTTTATCTTGTGGCTACGATTTTTTTGGAGTTGCCTCCATGCTCCAATATGTCCCCTTAAATCCCAAGATTGGCTTTCAGATAATGTATTCATTATTATATTTAGAAAAATGGAATATCTTAATAAGGCAAATCCTATACCCATATCCCTGGAGACAGAAAGAATATAAATAAACATCAGCCAAATCATTATGGATGGTAAATAGGGAAGGTGTGTTGGGTTGGGTCTGGATGACTGATGCACAGCATCCATATTTTTTCTTCTTTTAAATGTATTTCCCTCTGCAGATGCTGTAAACATAAATTCTATATTTTACAAACTCTGTTAGTAAGTTTTTGGAAGCAAATAATACGTTGCCAATTATAAACATTTGAAGGAAGCTTAAAAGAAGGAAGTCACAGAGGTTATATCCCTGCTGCTTTTAAAAACATTTTTCTGCTTCTGAGAATCAAAAGCAGAGGCACATAAATGGCAAGAGCATTGAACATAGTGTTTCATTGTCTACTCATTAGCTGCCAAGAAGCAGTCAGTATGCTACATGCTGTGCAGGCTTCCTGATCCGTGTGACATCACCATAGCTAGTCCAAATGCTTGTCACCAGTATGTCTGAACTCTTCAAATTTTTATTTCTATTTAAATACATTTTATTTTCACAAATAATGTGAGATTTACAAAAACATTGCAAGGAGAGTTTCCATATGCTTCCCCACATACACCCAATTCTTTCTGTCATTAACATCTTAAATTAGTATCATACAAGTATTACAATATATTGATCAATATCAATGCCTTTTATTAACTAAAGTGCATTCTTCATTTAGATTATCTTAGTTCTGGCAGGACACTGTGGCTCATATATACACACACACACATTACTTTATTAAAGTTCCAGGACACATGTGCAGAATATGCAGGTTTGTTACATAGTTATACATGTGTTATATATGTATACATAGTTATATACTATAACTATATGTATACATAGTTATACTATACATAGTTATATATGTTATACATATATATATATACACACACACACACACACACACACACACATTACTTTATTAAAGTTCCAGGACACATGTGCAGAATGTGCAGGTTTGTTACATAGTTATACATGTGCCATGGTAGTTCACTGCACCTATCAACCCATCATCTAGGTTTTAAGCTCCACATGCCATGGTGGTTTGCTACACCTATCAACCCATCATCTAGGTTTGAGCTCCGCATCCATTAGGTATTTGTCCTAATGCTCTCCATCCCCTTGCCCACAGCCCCTGACAGACCCCAGTGAGTGATGTTCCCATCCCTGTGTCTATGTGTTCTCATCGTTCAACTCCCACTTATGAGTGAGAACATGCAGTGTTTGGTTTTCTGTTCCTGTGTTAATGTGGCGATAATGATGGTTTCCAGCTTTAACCATGTCCCTTCAAAGGACATGATCTTATTCCTTTTTATGGCTCCATGGTATGCCATGGTGTATATGTGCCACATTTTCTTGATCCACTTCATCATTGATGGGCATTTGGGTTGGTTCCAAGTCTTTGCTACTGTAAATAGTGCTTCAATAAACATACATGTGCATGTGTCTTTATAGTAGAATGATTCATAATCCTGGATATATAACCAGTAATGGGATTGCTGGGTCAAATGGTATTTCTGGTTCTAGATCCTTGAGCAATTGCCACACTGTCTTCCACAATGGTTGAATTTACACTCCCACCAACAGTGTAAGAGCATTCCTATTGCTCCACAGCCTCATCAGCATCTTTTGTTTCCTGACATTTTAATGATGGCCATTCTAACTGATGTGATATCTCACTGTGGTTTTGATTTGTATTTATCTAATGACCAGTGATGATGATCTTTTTTTCATAAGTTTGTTGACAACACAAATGTCTTATTTTGAGGAGCGCCTGTTCATATTCTTTGCTCACTTTTTGATGGGGTTGTTTGTTTTTCTTGTAAATTTGTTTAAGTTCCTCATAGAATCTGGAAAATCAGATTATTAAATATTTTCCTATAGAGTTGTTTGAGCTGCTTGTAATATTCTGGTTATTAATCCCTTGACAGATGAGTAGTTTACAAATGTTTTTGTCCATTACATGGGTTGGCTCTTCATTTTGCTGAGTATTTCTTTCACTGTACAAACGTTTTTAAATTTGATGTGATCCCATTGGTCCATTTTGCTTTGGTTGCCTGTGTTTGTGGGGTATCGCTCAAGAAATCTCTGCACAGCCCAATGTCCCAGAAAGTTTCCCCAATGTTTTTATGACAGTACCATGCTCTTCTGGTTACTATAGCTGTGTAGTGTAATTTAAAGTCAGGTAATGGGATTCCACCGGTTTTGTTCTTTCTAGAACAGGATGGATAGTTTTGACTATTTTGGTCTTTTGTTGTTTCACATATATTTAAGAAGGTTTTTTTTTTTTTCCAATTTATTTGAAGTATGCCATTGGTATTTTGATAGAGATTGAATTAAATTGGTAGATTTTTTTAGGTAATATAGACATTTTAGCAGTGTTGATTCTTCCAATCCATAAACATGGAATATATTTCCATTTTATTTGTGCCTTCCTTAATTTATTGCACCAATGTTTTATAGTTTTCATTTTAGAGATCATTCACTTCTTTGGTTAAGTTAATTACTAGGTATTTTATTTTATTTGTAGCTATTATAAATGAGATTTTGTTGGTTTTATTTTCAGATTGTTTGCTGTTGACATACAGAAATGCTACTAATTTTTGTAGGTTGATTGTGTATTCTGCAATTTTACAAGAATAATTTGACTTCTTCCTTTCCAATTTGGATGCCCTTTATATCTTTCTCTTGTCTGATTGTTCTAACTAGAACATTCAGTACCATGTTGAACAACAGCAATAAAAGTGGGTATCATTGTCTTGTTCCAGATCATAGGGGAAAGGCTTTCAGTTTTTCCTTACTCAGTATGATATACAGCTTTTATTATGCTGAGTATGTTTCTTCTATATCAAGTTTTTTGAGGGTTTATATTCATAAAGGGGTGTTAAATATTATCAAATGCTTTTTTAGCATCAGTTGAAATGATTATATGGTTTTTGTCCTTCATTGTGTTGGTAGGATGTATCACACTAATTTATTTGCACACATTGAACCATCTTTGCATCTCTGGGATAAATTCCACTTGGTCATGATGAATATTTCTTTTAATGTGTTGCTGAATTCAGTTTGCAAAAAATTAGTTGAAAACTTTTGCATCAATATTTATTGGTGATGTCCTTTCATTGATGTGCTTCTGCCTAATTTTAATATTGGAGTAATACTGGTCCTACAGAAAGAGTTTCAAGGTATTGCCTACCCTTCCCTGATTTTTCAGAATAATTTGAATAGGATTGTTTTTACTTCTTCACACATTTTACCCAATTCAGCAGTGAAGTCTTCAGGTGCCAGGCTTTTCTTTGCTGGGAGACATTTTATTATGGCTTCAATGTCATTACTTCTTACTGGTCTATTCAGATATTGGATTTCTTCATGCTTTGATCTTGGTAGGTTTTATATGTCTAGGCAATTACCCATTTTTTCTAGATTTTCCTATTTATTGGCATATAGTTGTGTATATAGCCACTAATGATCCTTTGAATTTCTGTGGTATTGGTTGTAATGGCTCTTTCATCGATTTTATTTATATTGGTCTCTTTTTCCCTAGTCTGATTAAAGGTTTGTCACATTTTTTTATCTTTAAAGAAAAAAAAACTTGTTTCATTGATCTTATTATTTTCATTTAATTTATTTCTGCTCTGAACTTTATTATTTCTTTTCTTCTACTAATTTGGGGTTTGGGTTGTTCTTGCTTTTCTAGTCTTTTAAGATGCATTATTAAATTATTTATTGAAAGTTTTTCTTCTTTTTTAAACTTCCCTCTTAGCACTGATTTCATTGTATCCCATAGGTTTTTGCATGTTGTGTTTTCATTATCATTTATTTTATAAACATTTACAGTTCTCTTCTTCATTGACCTACTGGTCATTCAGGAGCATATTGTTTAATTTCCATGTGTTTGTATAGTTTCCCAAATTCCTTTTGTTACTGATCTCTCTTTTTATTCCACTGTGATAAGAGAAGATGCTTGATATTCTTTCAATTTTTGAATGGATTAAGACTTGTTTTGTGATCTAACATAAGATCTGTCCCTGAGAATGATTCATGTACTGAGGGAAATAATGTTAATTCTGTAGACATTGGATAAAATGCTGTATAAATAATTTATTAGGTTTATTTGTTCTATAGTGCAGGTTAAGTCAGATGTGTCTTTGTTGATTTTCTGTCTGAAAGGTCTGCCCAGAGATGAAAGTGAGGTGTTGAAGTCACCAGCTATTATTGAATTAGTTTCCCTCGCTCTTTAAATCTATTACAGTTTCCCTCATTCAGATATATTTGCTTTATATATCTGAGTGCTACATTGTTGATTACAAATATATTTATAATTTTTATATCCTCTTGTGGAATTGACACCTTTATCATTTTATAGAGACATTCTTTGTTGCTTCTTACAGTTTTTATCTTGTAATCTATTTTGTCTTAAGTATAGCTACTCCTGCTCCTTACTGGTTTCCATTGGCTTGCAGTATCTTTCTACATTCCTCTATTTTCAGTCTATAGGTCTCTTTAAACATCAAATGTGTTTCTTGTAGGCAACAGATTACTGAGTCTTTAAAACTATTCGTTCAGCTACTCTATGTCTTTTGATTGAAGAGTTTAGTACATTTAAAATCAGTGTTATTAGTGATAAGTAAGGGCTTATTCCTACAATTTTGTTATTTGTTTACTGTTTGTAATTTTCTCCTTCTTCTTTCTTTCCTTCATGTCTTCCTTTTAGTGAAGGTGATTTTCTCTGATGGTATAAGGTATTTATTTTTTATTTTGATATCTGTTATGTTTTTTGATTTGAGATTACCATGAGGCTTGCAAATAGTACATTATAAATAGCATATTAAAATATAATATTACTTTAAGCTGATAACAAGTCAACACTGTGTGCATAAACCACAAAAAAAGAACAAGCAGAAAAAAAACTAGTAAAAAGTCTACACTTCAACTTGTCTCCACACTTTTTTAACTTTTTTGGTTTTAGTTATATTCTATTGTACTGTCTATGTCTTGAAAAATTACTGTAGTTATTATTTCTGATTGGTTCATCATTTAGTCTTTTTACTTAGAATAAGAGTAGTTTACACACCACAGTTACAGTGTTATAATACTTTGTGTTTTTATGTGTATTTACTATTAGCAGTGAGTTTTGCACCTTCAGATAATTTCTTCTTGTTTATTAACATCCCTTTCTTTCAAACTGAAGTACTCCCATTAGCATTTCTTGTAGGACAATCTAGTGTTGGCTTCAGCCTTTATTTGCTGGGGAAAGTTTTTATTTATTTCTCCTTCATATTTGAAGGATATTTTCACCAGATATATTATTACAAGGTAAAAGGTTTTTTTTTTTTTACTTTTGTTTTTGTTTTTTTCAGCTCTTTAAATATGTCATTCCATGCTCTTTTGGCCAATAAGTTTTCCACTGAAAAGTCTGCTGTCAGACATGTTGGACCTCCATTGTATATTATTTGTTTCTTTTTTCTTGCTGCCTTTAGCAATATCCTTTTTTTCACACTGACCTTTGGGACTTTGATTATTAAATGACTTGAGAATGTCTTCTTTGGTTTTCATGTGCTTGGTGTGCTATATCCTACTTGTATTTGCATATTAATATCCTTCTGTAAGTTTGGGAAATAAGTAAACTTGGAATAACCCTTTCCCCCTACATACTTGCTTTTTCTGCCTCCTCTTTAAGGCCAATAACTCTTAGATTTGGCCTTTTGAGACTATTTTCTAAATCTTTAAGGCATGCTTCTTTTTTTAATTTTTTTTTTCTTTTGTCTCTTCTGATTGTGTATTTTTATAGCCTGTCTTCAAGTTCACTAATCCTTTCTTTGGCTTAATCAATTCAGCTACTAAAAGACTGATGCATTCTTCAGTATGTCAGTTTTATTTTTCAGCATCAGAATTTCTGCTTTCTTCTTGTTATTTCATTCTCTTTATTAAATATACCTGATAAAATTCCGAATTCTTTCTTTGTGTTATCCTGAATTTCTCAGAGTTTCCTCAAAGTAGCTATTTTGAATTCTCAATCTGAAAGGCCATATACTCTGTTTCTCCAGGAATGGTCCTTGGTGTTTTATTTAGTTCATTTGGTGATATGTTTCTCTGGTGGTCTTGATGCTTATGAATACTTGTCTGTGTCTGGGCATTGAAGAGTTAGGTATTTGTTGTAGACTTAGTGGTCTGGACTTGTTTGTACCCATCCTTCTTCAGAAGGCTTTCCAGTTGTTCCAAAGGACTTGGGTGTCATGGTCTAAGCCATATCTACATTAGAGAACTCCCCAAGCTCAGTTACACTGTGGTTCTTGCAAACTTGTAGAGGTACCACCTTGGTGGTCTTAGATAACATCTGGAAGAATTCTCTGGATTATCAGGCAGAGACTCTTGTTCTCTTCCTTTACTTTCTTCCAAATAAACCTGTTCTGAGCTGCCTAAAGATGGTGGTGGGATGAAACAAGCACCTCTGCGGCCACCAACACTGGGGCTGTGCTGAGTCAAATATGAAGTCAACACAGAACTGGGTCTCACCCAAGGCCTGCTGTAACCACTGCCTGGCCACCACCTGTGTTTGCTCAAGGCCCTGAAGCTCTACAATCAGCGGGTAATAGACCCAGCTAGGCTTGTTTTTGTCCTTTCCGTTTGATGAGTTCTCCCAGACCCTGGGTGGATCCAAAGGTGCAGTCCAGGAGACAAAAACTTGATTTAAAAACTTTAGAAGTCTTCTTGAGATTCTATGTAGTCAGTGGCTAAGCTGGGTCCTCTGCCTAGTTAGGTGTTTTGAGAAGGAAAATCAAAGATGTAAAGTGCCATTTTCATTGAGTCAGATCAAGAGTACACATCATTAACATGACTTACCACTGCCAATGTTGGCCTTGGTCATTTGGCTGAGATAGTGTTTGTTAAGGTTTCTCCATGGACCATACCCCATTCCTTTCATATTGTATATACCCTTTGGAATAAAGTCTCTATGTGTACCTAATAGGTAAGAAATGAAGAATCATGTCCCATCTCATTTACGGTGTTTTATATCTACATAAATTATTTGGAATGACTTGCATGAGAGATTTTTCTCTTTCCCCTCTTTAAATTATTAATTTCTTTATATCATTATGGGCTTATATATTTTACTTTATACTTTGGGTTATAATTCCAAAACCACTCATTAATTATGTTGCCCAGATTTTCCAGCTTTGGCCTTTCAAAGCTCTTTCTTTTGAATCCTGTGCCCCTGCATATACCCCATTAATGTGTATTTTTGTTTTTATTTTGCAATTTTTACTTCTGATCACTTCTTTATTTTCTGAAATTATAGATATTCCAGGTTAATTTGTACATTTTCTGCCAAATTCTATAATCATTTATTTCTCTATGGATTCTTTAGGATCCTCTTGTCAGAGAATAGGTTTAGAAACCAATGTCTGAGCACTAGGTATGATTACTGCTACTGGGATATTGATGCTTCTAGATCATCTTTGCTAAAAAAGATGTATATGTGTGGATGTCAACCCTTGCATATATCCTTATCTATAAATATTTCTATATGTAACCATCTGTATGTTAAGCTAAACAGGAGTTCAAACTGATATTTCCAACTTTATTACTACATGGATCATTCTAGTAAACTCCAAAGTGGTAAAAGGCACATGTTGGTGTTTAACTACCCAAGATGATTTGGGCCAGGGATCTGACCCTCATGTTCTGATCCATAGAGGCTTTGGTCAATTTGATGAGCATCCTCAAAAGCCATAATATTTGTATAATATAAACTTAAAAAATACAGTTTTTTAAAAACCAGTCTAAGTCTGAAGAGGAGAAACTTAATGTTAGTCTATTTTATGAAGAGCTGGAGAGTTACTTCAGTAGTCAGTTAACAGCAAATTTGCAACCCAGGACACTTTAATAAAGAAGAGTCTGAAGGCAAATGAGGGAGGTCCATAGATGCTGCACATGTAAAATTACTGCAAATATTCCTCCTGGATTTCAGTAAATGGATCTGAAGCAATGTAGAGGGTAACTAGATACTGAGGAAAAGTAAGATGAGAATTCAGAGATTACTGGACATCATCTTTGAGCTAATATTAATCAGAGGGACCCAAAACATGATTCTGTTTCAATGGCAAGAATATGGCATTATGGAGGTTAAGCAATAAGCTTTATTCTGAACTAATGATGTATTCTGGAGGTCGTAATGAGAATACACCTTGTGGGTATTTCCCCAGTTCTTGAATATATAGCAACATGAGACATATGTGGCAACTGGAAGAATCTTATATTTGTTCCCTTAATTTTGGACCAATGTATTTTATTATATGAATATCCAAGAGTAAACCTCTGTGAATGAAACTCTTACCAAAATATTAATGATAAACAACATTGAACTCCTGAAAGAACTATTGAGAGGAAACCATAAAACTATTGAAAGATTCAGGGGTGGCAATTTCTATCACATTCCTTACTGTTTACACAATTGATTGTCCTCTAGAAAAATCATTTAGGGCTTGGCAGATGATAGAGCATCAAAGAATCTTAATAAAATTGTATAAAAGTTGTGGCTTCAAATGCAATCGGGTTTTTAATGCTAGAGTAAATTAATATAAATCCTTCCTTGCTATATGCAGCAATTATTTTAGAGGGAAAAGGAAGAGAAAGAGAGAGAACAATAAAAATAGCTTAAATACTTTTCACTTGGCAAGGAAAGCAGGACAGCAGGACAGTTTTGATGCCTTATTTCTCAGCTATATAAACTCCAGAAATAATTCCTTCTGTTGGAGTCCTGACATCTTATTAGGCTCCTTTATAGATTACAGCATGGTGACAAATTTTGCAACAAGCAATAGGATGTTACAGACAGAAAACAGAATAGATTTTAGATTCTTGTTAAGACAGCTATATTCTAAAGGGTGGGAGATATATCTTTACAAAATTTTAAGTCATGCAACAGTGGTGAAATTTGGGGGGTTCAAGATGTCTATATGATTTCTCTTTCAAATTGAAGATCAAAATGATGCCCCTTTCCCATTCTACCACTAAGGGAGAAGTATGAGCTCAACGTACTCCTCTACAAAAAGTGCAAAACCGAACTTCAAACTTCAGAAGCAAAAGCCTGTTAGATTTTAGTGGCAACATATCCTGCATATGATTATTTTCTTCAACCCCATTACCAAGTTAAATATACACTTGCTAGCATTTTTGTTGGACTCAAAAAGGGAGAATTTATCTGGCATTTTTGTCTTCCAGCTTTGTTACTTTGACCTTATTTCCTAACAGATGCAGTAGAAATAGAATTCGTGCTGCAAATGTGTTAACCTCTTTGAAGCAATCAGAATATAGGTCCCTAGTTATTTAGAGCAAAGCCATACCCTCTGTCTCAGTCAGTTTGAATTGCTATAACAAAAATATTAATACCATAGACAGGGTGGCTTAAACAACACACAGTTATTTCACACAACTCTTAAGGCTGGGAAGTCCAAAGCCAGCGTGCCAGCTAATTTGGGTTCTAGTGAGGGCTCTCTTCCTGATTTGCAGAGGGATATTGTTTTTCTATATCTGCATATGGCAGAAAAAGAAAGAAGCAGCAAGCTCTCTTATGTTTCTTATTATAAAGGCACAAATCCCATTATGAAGGCAGAGCCCTCATCACCTCCTTGCCTGTCAGAGGCCCCATCTCCAGGTATCATCACACTGGGGATTAGTATTTCAACCTATAAATTTTGTCGGGGCAAACGTTCAGTCTGTAACATTCTTAGGCAAATAACTATTTTTTTTCCTCAAGAAACATTTTCTTTCTTACTAGCCCCTAGGAGGTGGAGACACTAAGTGATTATGACCACATTGACTTGATGATCATTGAGACACAAAGCCATAAAACTGTTGTTCACTGAAGCACTGCATGACAAAGTAGAAGTGGTTCATATGACCCCTAGTATGAGATACCCCTGAAGGAATAAGTTGTACAATCATGTGGCTCACACATTTAATGTATCTTCCCCTGACATATGCACTTGTCTTGATAAACCCCATAAGCTCACACCACTAACTCCCCAGGAAACTTAATTTACAAGTGGTTTCAAGCAATATACAAGTATCAGAGGAAATATGATGACCAACTTTACAACCCCACATAGGAAAGATTCTGCATGAAAGAAAATCTTCACAATGGTCAAAATATCTTGTAGTTCACTTTACCTGAAAACAAAACCTTTAGAGATATGGAAGACCATTCATCTACTGGCCATCATTAACAGTTTGACTAAATGGCCAAATATTTTGAAAGGATAGAGTTAGAAGCATGAAGACAGGAAGCACTGATAAGCCATGTGTGGACAGACTGTTCAATATGGACCAGAATCTCAGAATATTTGTTATACAGAAATTCTTACAAAATGGTGCCTGCTATAGAGCCACATGCAGTGAATAAAAATGATCCATTCTCTGCATGTCATTCATCCATCAGTCATCCTGCTACTTGTCAACCTATCTATAAAATAAGTCGTCAGTATGACAGGGATGAAAGTTGGATGTGGTATAAAAATTGAGACTTTTTAACCCAAGGCTTATCTAGTCTGTCTTACTGCTAAACTCAGTCCTACATAAGAGAACTGAAGGTGATCCCTACCGTAGCACAATCTTTTAGGAATATTAGTAAATGATCTAATACTAGTTTGATTACATTAAACCACTTACAGTGTGTTAGGAAGAGCAACTTGTCCTCATTAAAGCAGTCACTTATTCTGGTTGTAGGTCTGCCCATCATGCTGATATGCTTTTGCCAGTAAAACAATCTGAGAACTAATAAAAGTCCATATGCACTTCTACAGCGTCCCACATAATATTGTTTTGGAGCACAGATTTTGTGTAACAGTAAAGAACTGAGGCAGTGGTGAACTGAGGCAGCGATTCCTTGGGACCCATCATTCTGAAATAATTAGCCTTATAGTATAATGTAATAAAGTACTGATGATACAATTATGTCACCTGTTGGAGGACACTTCCTTGCAGTCTTTGGGTCTTGTTGCACAGAATGCAGAATATACTTAGAGCTACATATAGAACTCAGAGTTCTGTGTTTTTGTGGCTCCCTTTGACTGGTAACCAACGTTTGAAAGTGTAAGGGCCACATCTCTCTATAACAGCTAATTATATTGTCATAAATATTATTGTCTTTCATTCCTGATGGCTTTGTACTTTTTCAGTTTGCATTCCTAGTATCCAAGGAATAAATGCTTTACATCAGGAGATTAATAATGGGTCAATTGAACTGGAAGTTAAAATGTCACTTTACTATTTTGCTTCTTTTATGCCAGTGAGGTAACACTCCTAGTTATAGCCACTTTATAGTTACTGACCTTTATTATCAAGGCAAGTGAGATTACTACTACAAAATGGAAATGGAAGAGTAAAATAGACCAACAGGAAATTCAATGGCTATGGAAAGAGTTATGTACCTAAAATTTATTTGTTGAAACCCCGATCCTCTAGGTGACTGTATTTGGAGATAGGGCCTTTTAGAAGGGAAATAGGTTAGATGACTTCATAAGGTCTAATCCTGTAGAACTTTTGTCCTTATAAGAAGAGGAGACACCAGAGATCTCTCTTTCTCTAAATGTGAACAGAGGAACAGCCATGTTAGGACACAGCAAGAAGGTGACTACATGCCAGGAAAAGAGGCCTCCTTAGAAACCATCATGATGACACCTTGATCTTGGGCATCTAGCTTTTAAACTGTAAAAAAATTTCTTTTGTTTAAGCCACTCAGTCCATGGAATTTTTCTAAGACAGCCCTAACAGACTGATACACCAATGTAGGAAAGTTTACAATGGTTTAGAGCAACTAGAAATGAAAGTTTGGGTAACTCCATCCAGTATAGCTTATTAGACAATTCCAGTACTGGCTAAGAGAAAAATTAAAAATGTAATGAATAGTGGAGAAAGAAATCCATTACCACTAACCATAGTCTGGTATCTAGTTAAATAAAAAGATATAATGGCTATCCACATGTTTCTTCCAGCTCTGTGACATGTGTATTTATTTTCCTTTTCATTCTCCTTTGTATTTTATAAAAGGCATGTTGGCTGTGATTATCTTCATAGCTGTTTCTTTAGATTAGAGTAAATTCAGATGAGATTATGACTTAAAGAGAATAATAAATGTAACTCCAAGATTAATATGGTGACTTGTTGGCATTCTTCCTTTGAGGATAGGTTTTTGTAAGTTGAAAACATATTCTTCTTTTGGAGAGGGCTTATATAAGGTATAAGAATATTTTGTTTTGTTCTCATTTTATTTCAATTTTTTATTTGAAATGTAAGTGAATGAATGTATATGTAGATGTTGAATTCACAAAAGGAGAGTTCCAAAGGTTAAGGGAAATAAATTTAAGGAAAGTTAGCCTTCATTCCACATCCTTAATTGTTGAACTTTTGTGTTAAGAAGAGATAGAGATGCCAACAGCTACTTTTCCAGGCTCTCCTTCAGCTGGCTTTCCAAATGTAAATTCGTTTCTGCCACATACATACACACACACATATATACATAGGTGTATATATGTATGTATATGTATATGTGTTTATATACATACACACATGCATATATACATATATATACACCTACGTGTATGTATATATGTGTGTATATATGTGTATGTGTATACATGTATATGTATATGTGTGTATATATATGTATATGTGTGAGTGTATATATATGTGTGTGTGCATGTGTGTGTGTGTGTGTGTGTGTGTGTGTGTATGAGATTCCTAGGAGGAATATGAAGTGGAATATCCCTTTTGGATTATTTTATTTCAATTCTTAAAGAAAAGACATAAAATCCTGAATGGCAAAAGCCAGCTATGGTGGTAGTTTTATTAAGCACTCACTGTTTAGCCACCAGCTTTGTTTGAGTTGGGAGGATTTGTGATTATGTAGTATTCTGATCCCTGGATCAGAGTGAGAGTGTGTATGCATGGACTAGGTTGTATTAGTAGAATCCTCCTGACTTCAACTTCTCTAGCCCTGCCAGTGATTTTATAAGCACTTATTTTCCAATATTAAACATACTTCTGCTTAAAATATTATTGACTGTTTCACTTTGCTGCACAAAACTCTAAATGACACAATTTTTCCCTCATGGAAAAACTGAATTGTCATAACCCCCTATTCCCTGAAAAATAAAAAGATATGGGCAAAAAAAAAATGCAATTCAAATCAGAAATAAAATACTTCTATTATTGTAGAACCTAAATGACTCACATTTACATTTGTCAGCACATTATCTAAGTAGGTGAAAGAGAAAGTCTCTTAAGAATGCCTTCTATATATTCAGGAAAAAAATATCTTGAGTAACCAGGAGCCAGTCACTGGTTAAGTAAATGGTGCAACGAGAGAGTTTATCCCTTTTAAAGAAATGTGGTTCTTTACATTGCTTGGAATGATAGCCTTTTCCTGGGGGGATGAGTGGGTAATTCACATATAGAACAAAAGTTCTCCTGGAAAGAAAGATAGTATATTCTGACCCTTCCATTTGAAGTTTAACTGCATTAGATTGTACTAGGATTAAAACAGCCCAGCTCAAGATAAAGGATGCTAATTGTTTTGAAACAGAATTCAAATTAAGAGTTGAGGAATGCCAACTGGTGACCTAGACCCAAAACATGCACCTCCGTGGTCCATGATAGGGGCAGGGCTATCTCTGGCTGGAGAGGAATGTTAGGTATCCTGTGAGTCTGGAAAGTTTATTTTTGACCCATTTTTAAATTACATATTAAAACAAATGTGCTGCCATTTGCTCTCCAGTTGGAAGTAAGCAGGTCTTATGAAGTCATATCACCTTCAAGATACTTAAGAGCCCAGTTACATATGAGTAGAGAATGATTTCAGCACTGAGTCTAACATGGAGAAAAGTACTATCCATATGAATAATACAATCCTAACTTTTTCTGTGACTCTCAGGTCTCATTCAATCAGTAGGAGGTAGGACAGATGAAGGAATGGAGGCAAGAGTTAATAATGAACTTGTCTTAGGCTATAGATAAGTAGGGAGAAAATTAGAGCAACCAGGTTTCCTGATTACCATCTCTGTGATCTTTCTACTGACCCATTTAGTTAAGAGGTAAGAATCTTTTGTCTGACAGCTCTGACAGCTCTTATGTTGCACCTTATTCACTGTGTGACCTTGGGAACAGCTTAATTTCTCTAAACCTCAAAGTCTTCCCAAATTAAATGAATAAATGAAGTTATCTACCCATTTTTCTTTTAATAGAATCTATTAGTTTCTTGTCAATATAGTCTCTTTGTCATCTCGATACATATCTCAAGCAATCTACTTCCAAGCAACACTTCCTTATGCAAATCTTCCTTTTCCTCTTATTATCCTGTATTAGTCTGTTCTCACACTGCTGTAAAGAAATATCTGAGACTGGGTAATTTATAAAGAAAGGTTTAATTAGCTCATGGCTCTACAGGCTGTACGGGAAGCATAGTAGCTTCTGCTTCTGGGGAGGCCTCAGGAAACATACAATCATGGTGGAAGGCAAATCATGGGAAGCACGCACATTTTACATGGCTACAGAAGAAACTAGGGGAGCAGGTAGGTGCCACACACTTCGAAACAACCAGATCTAATGAGAACTCTATCATGAGAACAGCACCAAGGGGACGTTGCTAAACCATGAACCAGTCACCTCCCACCAGGCCCCACCTCCAACACTGGGCATACAATTCAACTTGAGATTTGAGAGGGACACAGATTCAAACCATATCACACCCCTAATAGTGTAACTTTCTGTTCATTTATTATTTCACTCAAAAACTGTAAGACATCTATTATGTGTCTTATGCACTAATAGGTGTGAGAGATACATTACAAAGCATAATCGTATACTCATTCTGCTCTCATAGAAATTACAATATGGTCAGGGAAATAAGTTAGTGTATACCAGTGTTATTCAAAGCACTGGTAGTAGTAGCTCTTAAAAGACAGTTTGGGGCTGGGTACGGTGGCTCATAACTGTAATCCCAGCACTTTGGGAGGCTGAGGCGGGTGGATCACCTGAAGTCAGGAGTTCGAGACTAGCCTGACCAACATAGGGAAATCCTGTCTCTTCAAAAATACAAAAACATAGCTGGGTGTGGTGATAGGTGCCTGTAATCTTAGCTATTCTGCAGGCTGAGGCAGGAGAATTGCTTGAACCTGGGAGGTAGAGTTTGTGGTAAGCCGAGATCACACCATTGCACTACAGCCTGGGCAACAAGAGAGAGACTCTATCACACACACACCCACACACCCACACACACACACACACACACACACACACACACACACACACACACACAAAGACAGTTTGGTAATTTCAGAATACTAGCTTAGACTTGTTAGGGATTGCCTCAGATGCAAGAGAGATTTCTTACTCAAAGGTTACAACCTTTCTACAGTATATGAAATTGATGAAGGCACAGTCATTGTGGCCCAAAGTATGATAACCCTTAAGGGTCATTTTAGCTCCAGAGTTCCATGTAGGGTTGGTCTGGGCTCTGACAAATCTCATATCACAGCTCCACTTCTCCATTCTCCACAGCTCTTGATACCAAGGGCATTCCCTAATTATTGTCCTGCATGCTAAATTCTATTTCAGGCCCTTTTTCCAGAGACTCCAAATTATGAGGGTTGGTGAGAGATGTGGCTTGATATTAAGCAATAACATGACTGGCAATGTAAGAGAACGTAGATAACTCTTCACCCAGGTAACTATCTAACTGTTAAAATCTCACTGGTGTTGAAATGTAATGGTATATAAAAGGGAATACGCAAGCTAATGGAGAAAGCAGAACAATAAAAATGATGGTAATTGGTTGATTTTGATAATTTCTGTTGAAGATCTAGGAAACTATAAATAAAATCTGAAAATACTAACAGAAAATTCAAAGCCACATGTAAAAAACAGAAGGCTACCTTAGTAGCATACAAGGAAAGTCTCATCTGCAGTGAGAGGATAAAGAAACTAGAACTTGTCCAGGTACTATTTTCAGCAAAATCTATTTCTAAAAAAAGGCTATACTCACCAAGGCAGTTATGTTTCTGCTTTCTGTGTGTGTGTTTTTCATTTTTTTTGTTTGTTTTCCTACAAGAATTGCTCCCAGAAACATGAAGAAAATTATGGTCCATGTTAAGTGAGGTAGACCTGACAGAATTGACAAAGCCGATAGTGCAGGAAGGAGTTTACTCAAGAAAGGGGTCATGTTGGAGCAAATGAACTAAGTAAAGCTGAACACCTACCAAGTAGTGAATCAAATGCAATGGGAAACTCTGCAGTTTAGAATATTTACCAAGGCCATAGACAATATCCTGGTGATAAGGGCACCAGCATCACTGAAATGTTCTCTGGAGCCTATCATCTGTGAACCAGGGCAGATGGCAAAATTTTGTTGTAGTGCTTGTCTCTTTGACATCAATGGGATAGCATCATCTTGAGAAAATGGAGACTATGCGGCAGTGCTTGACTGCCAAGAGCCAGGTGTTTTCAATTGTTGTAATAAGCAGTAAGGTTTGAGCAGCAGCTACAGTGTCCATTAACACATAGATAATGAAGTACAACTTTATTAGTGTAAAAATATATAGTCAGGCAACAAAGGTGGTTCTCAACTTGCACCATGAGAAGAATAAAAGGCAGAATATTAAGAAATTAAAGGCAGTCACCAATTACATTATGTTCCAAGGCTGCCACAGTTTTCCATTAACTGGCTGGCTTAAAATAACAGAAATTTATTTATCTCCTAGTTTCAGAGGCCAGAAGTTTAAAAAACAAAGCAGGCTTGGTTCTTCCTGAAGGTTCTGAGAGAGAATCTGTTCTATGCCTCTCCTGGCTTCTGATTTTACAGGCAACTTAGCATTCCCTGGCTTGTAGACACAATTCATCTCTGTCTCCATCTTCAGGTGACTTTCCTCTCTGTGTATATTTCCATAGTCTTACCTTCTTAAAAAGGCATCAGTCATTAGATTAGGGCCCACCCTAATTCATTATGACCTCATCTTAACTAAAAACTTCTTCAAAGACTATTTTCTTAGGATACATTCTGAGGTTTTAGATGGGCGTTAACTTTGGAGCAAACACTATTCAACTTAGTACACCAATACACATTATACCCCTTGCTGCTTTCAGAACTAAGCCAGTTCTTGGACCAAAGTATATTGTTTGAAGAGGAGGTCATTATTCATGAAGGAAGCCCTGAAAGTCCAATGGTAAGTGCACATGCTAGTAATTCTCTCCATCCTCTCCAGAATGAGTCTATAGCCATATATTCCAGATAACTGTACACGGTGTTAAGGGGAATTCCCAAGAATTTTCAAGAATGACATGCATAGGGTCTGGAGAGACATTGATACATGAGAACTGAAAAGCTACCATGACCCCTTGAGGGTGATATGGGGATCAGGTAATAAATATATAGTGCTAGCCAAGGTCTGACTCCTGATGGGTCCACTAGATCTGGAGAGTCATGCAGGAATAGTTTCTTGATCTTCAGATGTATAATTGCAATAGACACATTTGGTGGTTGGCTTAGCCTCACATGGACTCCTTGACTTCCAGGGTAGGGGATATAAAAGTGCAGGTAGTTAAGTGGAAGCATTTGAAACCACACTTCGTGGTGGTTTAAACATTCCTGCCAAAACTCATGTTAAAATTTAATTTCCAATGTAATGGAATTGGGGAGCAGGGTTTATAAGAGGTGATTAGGTCGGGACCAAAGCCCTCATGAATGAATCAAGCCCATTATCATGGGAGTGGGCTCCTGATAAATGGTGAATTTGGCCTGATTTTCTCTCTCTCCATCTCTCACTCTTTCTGTCTCTCCTTTCTCTCTCTCTCTCTCTCTCTCTCTCTCGCTCTCTCTCTTGCCTGTACTCACACATGTGCTTCCTTTCCATGTGATGCCTTCCCCATGGGATGGCTGTTACTCAATGTTGGCTCCAGGCTCTTGGACTTCCAGTCTCCAGAGCCAGCCAAGCAAATTTATATTTATCATAAATTACCCCATCTGTGATGCTCTGTTACAGTAGCAGAAAACTGATCAGGACAACTTCCCTCCACCAGACAAGAGGCTAAGTCAAAAAATTCTGGGAACGGGGACAGAATTAGTGTCATGTAAAGTTCTATAGATTGCAAGGAATGTAGTCCCTGTCAGATTTCTGTTTAATTCCCTGCATGGCAACCGTAGAAATTAGATAGTTTCTCAAGAATGAAAGTAGACCACTGCTGCTGCTGTGTCAGATGTGCTATCTTTGCAAGGGCTCATTACCTCAGACTCAGCTACATGGTAAATGATTATAGCTTTGGATTATGATGATGGTGATGATGATGATATGTGTTTATGTATGTGTATGCACTTAATTATTACTGGGATATGGAATCAAAAATGTTTCACAGTCACCAAGTATGGATGTTCTTGGCCAGGGCTATATGAACTCTCGTGTTCTCTGTCATAAGAAGTCCAAAGATAAATGGACCATCTGGGCATTATACATATCACATTCATGCATTATGGCAGACATATCATGCTAATTGGACTAGATGATCAAGAAGAATTTATTTTATTAAATGAATTAGTAAGGATATGCATCCCAGACGGTAAAAGATAAGCTTCAAGAAACTGCAGAGGTCTCTCATGTTATGAAATATTTTAGGTGTCCAATGGTCAGAAGAATGAACATGCCTCCAAAATAAAGAACAATGTATATTATATTGCATCTTATATTTCTTTATGCAAAGAAAAAATGATAATTCCTTCTATGCTTCATCAGGTTATGCGGCATATTGGAACATTTGTTTCTTCCACACATGGAAATACAGTTTCAATCCATGTTCCAGAAACAGACTACCAACCTTTTCTGTGTGGCTCAGTGCCAGGTCCTGCAGATCCAGGTTAAAGTGCCTGCTGCCTTGACGTTTGTGGCATTTGACCTAGCAGATACTTTGGATTTAAAAGCAAAAGAGATTGAAAAGTTATAGTGTAGAATTTATGGCTACTTCCAAGACAGAATACAGAACTCCCTAATGTTGTGGAGTGAGGTTATACCATCTTCAAGAGCATAACCTCATTCATAGTCACCTTTTCAGAAATAACTCTTGGAATTCTCTTGGGGTTGTAGAGACAGAGGACCTGACCACAGGTCCCCAAACTACAAATCACGAGTAAGAACTGCGAAAGCTCTCAGAACAGCACTCCAATCAAAGTCCTAAGCTTTGAGACTTGACCAAACTTAAACATTGCTTCTAGCAGTCCAGGCATGCATTGCTGGGACGACCAGCCCCATTTTGAATTTCTGTATAGAAAATATCAGGGCAGCAAAAAATAATTTACCATTTATTCTAATGATGGGTCTATCTGTGACTTAACTTTCTTAGAGCATTCACTTAAACAGCTTACAATGATTAGTAATTCTTTCTCTGCCCCACTGAGATGTATATATATATTTCTACAATTCATGAATATTTTTCTCAAGGAGCTGAAAAGCCACTCCTTTAAAATACAATCTCCAGGAAGGATAGGGTCTCTGTCTCCCAGTCAGTGTGACAGAACAGAATCCTAACTTTTATCATTGCCAGCTAGCAGACACGGCTGGCCAAATCACATTTACACTGACAAATGCCGTATAATTTTTCACTCGAGTCTCCTTGTCCTCTCTTCCAATTTTCCCATTTTCCCTATAAAACATCCAGTCACCTCTGTGCAAATCAGAATGAGCTCTTTCCCCTACTGTCAATAGTTACTGTCCAGGGCCTTATTTATTTATTTATTTACTTACTTACTTACTTATTTATTCTGAGACAGAGTCTTGCTCTGTACCCAGGCTGAAGTGCAGTGGCACTATTTCAGCTGAGTACATCTCTGCCTCCTGGGTTCAAGAGATTCCTCTGCCTCAGCCTCCGGAGTAGCTGGGAGGCCACGCACGTGCCACCATGCCTGGCTAATTTTTTGTATTTTATAGTAGAAACAGTGTTTCACTATGTTGGCCAGGTTCATCTCAAACTCCTGACCTTAAGTGATCCTCCTACCTAAGCTTCCCAAAGTGCTGGGATTACAGGGTAATCCACCATGTCCAGCCATTTCCAGTGCTTTACATAATATTGCATTTGTTTATATTTAACATGAGCTAGATTATGCCACGTCCACCAGTCTGTAAAGTAGAGTGAAATGAGACTAATGTTTTATAAACATAAGAGTTACATGAAGAATCAAGCACGAGCATGACCAGAGACACTAGCAAGCTGCATGAGCAGGTAGCTTTGACTCTCACAGCAGCCTCTATAGCTGAACCAGTGTGTCTCTCTTAGCCTGCACCTGTGGTCATCTATGGGTGATCACTGCAACCAGCTGACAGAAGAGGAGCTTGGTCTATGGATGTGTCATCTCAGTGCATGGCTTTAAGCAGAAAATGGACTGCAGCTGCATTACAGCCTAACACTAGAATGGTGAGGGTAAAATCTTCCCAATAGTTAGAGATGCGTGCCAGAAACCTGATCATCCACATTGTGTAGACCGAAAAGCTGCATTCCATTAGGATATTTATGGCCTCTTCTGCAGTTGCTAGTGAACAGGCTTTTTCCTCAGAGGCCTCTTGGAAGGAAGAAGATTGGGAACAAGGCAGTTTGGGTCTGGAGACATAACAATAAATGGAATGGAATGGAATGGGAGTGTGTAACAAGCATAAAAATCTTTGTATCATATGTGAGTGTCCACTGAATAGTAGTCATTAGGGAAGAGGCATTAAATGAAAAATTCCATAAAATGAATCAGCTTGCTGTTACCAGTCAGCCTTTATGTTGGCCGCCCAATGTTGTGCTGGCACCATGATACATAAACAAAGCATCTGTGATAGCAGACATAGAGACTATGCATGTATCCTGCAGTATGTGCTTGCCTTTTCAGGCTGAATTTTCAACCTATTAGAAGCGGAGACCAAGGCTGAGCCCTGATTTGGTTTAATTCCTGTAAGAGACCATCCAGTCACCGGGTGACAAGTTGACCAAATTGTATTCCTTCTACCCTAGAAGGATCAGTAATTCATTCTGATAGGAGTAAATACATATTTGGACTAAAGGTTTGTCTTTCCTGCCCTGAAGACCTAGCCAGCATCATTATCTGATGGTTTTCCCAAGTATTTAATAAACTGGCAAAAGTTACCACCTAACATTGCATCAGACCAGAAGAACACCTTGCTGCAAAGAATGTGTGGGAATGGGGCCGTGATCTAGAAGGTGCCAGACTGATAAGAGTTTTAGAAACACCTGGTAAAGATGCAGCTAAAATATAAACCTGGAAGAGATATTTTATGAGGATGTGTGACATACAACTGATTCAACATGTACTTAGAAGCGATCAATTTCATATGGTTTATTTCTTCCAGTAGGAAGACTCAGGTTCAGGAAACAAGAGGGAACATAGCAGTAGCCCTGTTAATCGTCACTCTCAATCATCCACTGGGACTCTTTCACTTTAACCATCTCCACAACTCCAGGCTCTGCATGGTTAGATGTCTAGCTCCCCAAGGGGAGAACACTTCCCACAGGGAATGAATTAGGAGTCTTATTAAACTATAAACTATAGCTGCCTCCTTGCACTTGTGGTAAAGAATCTGAAGTCATGAAAATGAGTCATTATCTCTATGCAGATAGAACTGTTGTTGCACACTTAATGTGGAGATGAATATCGGGCACCCAAATGGTCTACTGGGGCAACTCCTGGTACTCTCCTGTCCAATTTTGACCACAAATGGATATGTGCACTGCCCTGGCCTAAAAAGGGCATGATGAGCAGAGTGTTAGATGTCTAAAAATCTGGGTCACATCATCAAGTAAGCCACCGAGACAGAATTGAGCTACCAGCTAAAACTAGAAGAATTTGTATTGAGTAATAAGGGAGATAAATATCAGCTGTGATCTCAAAATAAGCTGACGGGCTAGAGATTGCCCCACTTACTTTCCTTTTAAAACGTTTCTCCAAGAAAGAGAGGCCCACCAAAAACCTATAGGGTCTGCTCCCTAAGAAGCAGAATCAAACAATGCTAAAGGTGAACTCTGATGACACACCTATGAGCCACAGAGATCCCCATCAAGGAGCACTTACTTTTTAACTGCTGAAAGTGCTGTCAACACCCCTTCAGGAGTTGCCTCAACTGCAGAGAAGGAACAGCATTTGCAAAATCACCCCCTTCCTGAGACAACCTACAACTGACCCATCAAAGCAAGGGCATAAAATGCCAGCCATTTAAGCCAAGTAATGGGCCATTTTGACTAAAAGGCTGCCAATGGATTTGGTCAAAGTTGTAGTCAGCACTACATCACAGTTCCACTTTTCCTTCTGCCCAATTATTCTCTCTCTCATCCTTTCTTTCCACAGGTGTTCACCAAGGACATTCCCTAAAAAATGTCCCAATGAGCTCCTCCTCAAAACCTGCTTATAGAGAACCCCGCCTATACATACGCCATGGTCAAACTACGGACGTTGTTTGTTTTTATCTTCTCTTCTTATCCAGATTAAATTTACTCCATAAAACTGTCCTCAATGTGACTTCCACATTTGCCACTTTATTAAAAACTCCTTTCAGGAGAATTACTCATGACGTATTTACAAGTAATACCCAGAACATTTCAGACCTTACTGAGACTTTTTAAAAGTGTTGACAGCAGTTGAATCCTTCCTCCTTCGTAAAATGCACTAATAGCAATCATAACAGCCCACTACCTTGGTTTTCCTTCTTTGATTTTTCTATTTTCTTTTTATTATTATTATTATTATTTTGAGATGGAGTCTTGCTCTTTCGCCCAGGCTAGAGTGCAGTGGTGCGATCTTCGTTCACTGCAGGCTCCGCCTCCTGGGTTCAAGCAATTCTCCTGCCTTAGCCTTCCAAGTATCTGGGATTACAGGTGCCCTCCACCACACTCTGCTAATTTTTGTATTTTTAATAGAGACGTGGTTTCATCATCTTTGCCAGGCTGGTCTCAAACTCCTGACCTCGTGATCTACCTGCCTCGGCCTCCCAACGTGCTGGGATTACAGGCGTTAGCCACTGCACCCAGTCTCAGTGTTGTTTGTTTAGGAAGATTTCTTGTTTACTTCCTGTCTTATAAGTCTTAGAAGAGAGTTGCTTTTTCTCTGGAGAATATATTATACTTTTTCTCTGGAGAATCTATTCATTTCTATGTACTCTAGTAGGATTTCTATGCTGATGGCTTTCAGCTCTGTAGCTCCTCTCTTAAACAGCCAGCTACCTGTGTCTGCACTTGGGTATTTCAAAAGCAGGTTAACTAATCATGAGCATATTTTCTCCACCCATACGCACTGCTCCTTTTTCCGCCCCCCCCCCCATCTTTACCAATTACGTAGAAACATTTCCTTGCCCACAGGTTTTCAGGTCAGAAAAATGGGGTGGACACTGACTTTCCCTCTCCGTTATTGCAACTATGCCTATTCATTTAGTCACCAGTGCTATCATTCAGACCTCTTAAATATATTTTATTGAGAATAAAACATTCTGTCCTTTCCTTTTTCTTCTTTATCATTTAATAAACAACCATCCCTCGCTAACTGGTCCCTTTGTTAATGAGCATTGTCTTCCTCATGAGAGTCCACCAATGGCCAAATGGTTAGTTCTTCTAAGTCACAAAGAGGGAAATGCCACCTCCATGCTTAAAGCTGGACAGTGACTTTCTGCTATGATGGCATAAACATCTCCTGACTGGCTCAGGGGATCTTCCAAGTCTAGCCCCTACTTTCCTGTCTAGCTATTATGCCACTCTCTATTTACATTTCCTGCCTCAGCCATGCTGAAAGGTCTTTAGGTTTTAGTCATTTGAATATTACATTTTATCTCACCACTAGGCCCTGTCAAATGCAGTGTGCTGTGCCCGGAAATTCTAAATCCAATCCTGTCCTATCTGACTTGTATTCATTTATGCATTCAGTATTTCTGTGGTTGTCCCTGCTTCCAAGCTTTTTCTTATCAAATGTAAGTTTTCTTGATGAATGCTTCTATCATTATCCATTATTATAACAATCATAGCATTCTTCACACTTCCTTGAGAATTATTTTTTGTCTTTCTTCTCTATTTGATGAAGACGGCCATGTCTAACTTGAAATTTGTAGTGTAGACTATACCTAACAAACTATATTTGTTGGGTGAATGAATTAATTATAACTGTGTCATTCCATTTCTCATGCTGGTACTTCCATCCTTCAATCAAGGTGCCCCTAGCTTCTGTATAACATGTCTTCTTCCTTTAAATTAGAACTTTAGAGACCATAGTGAAACCTGAAAAATGCCAGGGGTTATTTTCCTGGCAAGGAACAAATAACTGTCCCAGAGAACGTAAGTTTTGATCAATAGAAGTTTTAATCCTTGGCTCAAGTAAGGAGGACACAGAGTATCCTCCAGAGCAGTGTCTCCTCAAAGAAAAGTGACAGGAGGGTTTTATGGGGTGCTGGAGAGGGGAACAGATGCAACATCACATGTAGAGGAGGGGTCCCAGTGGCAGAAACATAGTGGGTCCTCATGCCAGCACACAGGTTGCATGTTATGATAATGATGCTGTAGCTCCTCCCAAGGTGGAGATTTTAGCATTGTCCTGAGAAAAGTCCACTGGATTCCATCTATAAATTGTTGGGAGTCTGTCAAGAGCTGGTTTAAACCAACAAGGAGACTGTATTCCACCCAGGGTTTGGGTAAGTATAGGCCGTAGGCGAGGAGGCTATGAAACAGGAGAAGTGGATTAAATTCCTATAATTCCTGGAGCCTCTCCCCATCTGTTTACAATAAAACCTTTAAAATAGCAGTTGTTCATCCTTTGTGACAGTACACTTTCCAATAGTACAGTAGTACATACATAGTATTTAAGGTTGTTTAAAGCCATGGCCAAAAAATTTAAACGAGTAACACTCTAGGGTTATGATTTCTAGTAGCAGGACAGCACTTGTAAAGCTAAACATATGCTAATTAAATATGGGCACCTCAAAGTACTTTATATGGAAACTATTCATTTCTTCTCCACATATTTTTATTTCGTAGATTCATATTCAGTCTATTATTTTGCTAGTCTGTGTGTGTGTGTGTGCGTGTGTGTGTGTGTGTGTGAGAGAGAGAGAGAGACAGAGTGTATGTGTGTGTATGTGAATTTCCCTAGCAAATATTAATGCTTCAAACTTCAGACATAAAGTAAGTGTTAGGGGAATTAGCGTGTTCATCTTTATAAAATAAGACAAGGCCCTAGAGTTACAGTGACTTTGAATTTTACTCTTTTGTAAGAAAATGCTCTGCCTCTTAGTGTTTCCATAGAGAACCACAGATGCTACGGCCTGACAACAAGCCTAGATCCATGGTGGCCACACGTGTCTGTGTAAGTCACCCCTCCCAACTGACCTAGTTTATCACACCTTCTGAGAAGATAAGCTATTCTTAGGGCACCCAGGTGCATGGATTGAGCAGAGGCTTTTCTGTCACAGGTTAACTTGTGATGAATATGAAATATTGAGTTATTTCATCAAATCTGCTTCATAGAGATTTCTAAAAGGTCTGTTAGGAGTTCTTTTTTTAACCACTTCTATCTAGGTCATGTATCCTTATGAATACAAAATTTCATAATATAAACTGAAAAGTGTTATTTACTGTTCTATATTAAGAATTCTTAACATGTTTATTGACAAGAAAACATTTTATGACTTGACTGGGACAGTAAGAAATTGGCTGGAACTAAGTGTCATCATGATATTAAAATAAAGTGAATTTGATCAATTCTTCTTTAACAAAGTGCAAGAGGCTCTAAAGCTGGCCAGGGAGAATTTGGCAAAGCTATTTAGAAGACTTGATGTTACTGTGAATTATTATTGTATTTAGTGGGCTGCGCAACTGATTGTGTGTGTGTGTGTGTGTGTGTGTGTGTGTGTGTTTGACTTGTATGTGACATCGCATGTGGCTCTCTTTTGGGTGTCAGATTACCCTATGGGCAATTGCCTATGTGCACAACCCATAAGGCAATAAATAATTAAAAGTCCTAAAATTGCTTTCATTAAGCAATGTCACTTCTCTTTTCTCCCTGTATTTTATATTGCTAAACTTCTACTATAAAACAAACCAAAAAGACAACAAGCATCATTCCTCTGCTTTGGCCCCCACTTTCTGATTCTGGGGTCAGAGGTAAAATGGTTGTTAGGCCATATTTCTGGCCATCTTTCTCTTATGAAAGAAGATACCAAGGGATTTAAAATAAAACATCAGAAAAGAATTTTCAAAAGCACTATTAGGAAACATTCCTTGGTTTTGCCCTATTTCTCCTTCACGTCTACCCTTTTTGGTCTTAAATTTAAGTTTGAATTTTGAGAATGAAGAGTGTTAACACATAGGAAAGAGAAAACATTACTCTCATAAATTGTATATAATGAGGGACTGAAAACTCAGATTGACGAAATGACTACTTTATAGCAGGCATTTGTGTTTGTTGTTTTGTGTGAAAATATTTTATTAACTTTCCACCAAACCTTGCAGTGAAGATAGGATTATACTCATCTTACAAATTAACTTAAAAAGATTCTAAGAATTTAAAAGACTTGCCCAAGGTCTCTGATCTACTAAGTGGCAAATCAGAGATTAACATCACGACTGTCTGATTGCACTGCATATAATTTTAATTTTTTACACAATGTTTTCCTCTTTCTCGCTTGAATGTATCAATAGAAAATATGCAGAAATAAAATGTTTTGCATTTGTGCAATAACAGTAACTAAAAAGATACTTTCACAAAATAAGCTCACGGAAAAAATGGCCGGTGGACTTTTGCTATGGAATTTAATGATGAGAAAATTGAGACCAGCAAAGCAGCCTTCTCCAGGTCTCAGAGAAGGTAGGGTCTGCAGATGACTCCCTCTCATTCCTTTCCATTTTAAATCCAGCCTTTTTTTTCTGCATCATGCTACTTTCAAGCTTGTACTTAAATGTCTCTTTAATCATGAAACATTCAGTCTTTCTTTGGCATCAAATATCATGTTATATGTGTTAAACTTATCCCAAATTGGAATATGAACATTTTGGGTAGGAGAAAATTGCAGAAGAGGACATATTTATTTATACATCAACAAATTTTGAAATGCACAGTCACTTCTGGGCAGTGAATATTTTAGTTGCATCTGGATTGTAATCTTGTTTTACTCACATTTCTAACTTTTTGAAGCATGCCTTGCCCACTGGTAGATGTTGTCAGACAATTCGAATTAGTCATGGTGCCAATGACTTTTCAAAAGAAAATTATAGTTTAAATCATATACCTTAAAAAATAGACCTTTTAAAACTTGTTAGGTTTAATGGGCTGTTTTAATTATTTTAATCTTGTATTTCAGGATGGAAATATTCTCCACTGCCAAGATAATTCTTCAGAAGAAAATGAAAGATAATTATCTTTTCATATTACATGAAAATTAATGATATCATCAACACCTATAAGTTCTTTCACAAGAAGTTAACCCATTGCAGTGCTTTAATTTTTAGTAAAAATCTGTTTTAAACATTTGCCTGTGAGTATATAGTTAGCATTAAAGTGGGGTTTTTCTCTATGTTAAATGCTTTTACATGGCATCCCAAAGGAAAAAATAATATTAATTCATATACAAGATTCATCAACTAAGAGGATTTTACCCCATCTCAATTCAAGTTTCCCATGTTAAATAGAATAAATTAAATTTTAATGTTTAAGTGAATAAGTAAAAGGCATACATATGATTAATGTATTTCCTCAACCAAATATTAAGACTAGGTCAAAGCATATTGTGAATAGTCTGGAAGGCTAATACGTGTACAATGTTTATTCTTGGTTACTCTCTTTGAATGCCTGCTATGCAGCAGATACTGTCATGGGTATTTTTATTAATTTTAATCAATTCTGTACTACTATATCTACTTACATATGAGCAATAGACTCATGTATAGAATCTAAGTATATAGAGGCCAAAATGTGTCAAATATCTTGGATGAGATGACAGCACAATAAGATGTGATCAGAGATTCATGTCTGGGTTTGTTTGGCTCAGATATTGATCTTTATTTTCTAGATCATGATTCCAGGACATTTCATGAAATTTGTCAAAATTAAACTTTATTCCCCATATTGCAGCATTTTTAACCTTTTTAATTTTTTTTATATCCTTTCAGGCAGCATCGAATTCAAGACAGAAATGTGCCAGTAAGCTTAAAGAACGTAATGTGCATATTCTTCCAGTAACATTTGCTAAACAAAACAAAAAAATCCAAAAACTTAATAACAAAAAAAGAACTGTGAGAACAATAGCAAATGGTTAATACCTTGTATGGTTCCCAAAGTACAATTAAAGAAAGTTATTTGGAGGGTTTGGTTTCCTAGCATTTAACTCTACCTATTTATCATGTTCATTCTTGAATGAGCAATTATTCTCTTTCCACCAAATGCTGTCTATACATACATTCTTCAGTATTGGAAATTGCTTTTTGAGCTAGTTGTTGTTTAAGGACACCAGTCCTTAAGAATCTCTAGTCCATTTCATTCTGGAATGGTATGACTTTTCACCCAGCCACATCTCTTCTTCTAACACAGCATTTGAATTGGAGTCCCACAGATATTGAACAGCCAGGCAGCAGTATGCTGGTCAGATTCTGGAACATTAGGGAAGAATTAAAAATGTTGCCTAATGTTTCATTCTACTTTTAATATCACTTTTTATTGTTTCCCCCATTCTGATGAGCTGTGGTTTTTAACTTATCCTGAAGCATGCTGGCAGAGCTTATTTTGGGAGAACATTCTTCTGCTTCTCTCTTTCCTAAGCTCATGATCCCTGGTTTCACTCACACATCCTGACTCCTACATTTAACTAAATCTTCTTCATGTTTGGAAACAATTGTACGTGAATTAATATATCTCTGAAAGACAGAAAAGTAGCAGAAGCCTTCTAATATTTAACTTCTCTGCAACATTTGATACTATTGTCTATAATCCTTTCTACTCTTAAACTTCTGATCCCACTTCCTGAAACTTGTAATAGGCAGAATAATGATCTCCCAAAGACATCCTATAACCCAGAACCTGTGAATATACTCATTTTTCAATCTACTAAAATTGTTGGATGTCTATGCCTAAGCATAAAAGATTACCCTAATAGCATTTCTGCCAGCATTCAGGAGATCCCTTATAAACACATTGACCTTAGTTTGTCCTAAATAAAATTTATTATCTGTTACAAAGACCATACTTCCACCCCCAAATCACTTATCTCTTGAGTTCCCTAAATTGCTTGGTCATGTTATAATCTACCTATTCCAGAAAGGCAGAAATTCTGCTGATTCTTAATATGCGTCTCTTGCAGCAAATTCACAGTCATTTCTAGCACTCAAATACAGCTTCTTTTCAACATTTACACTTATTGAATTACTGCCCTACTTCAAAATCTTATTTCTATGCTAAATCATTAAAAATAGTATATCTTGATATTATAAGATTAATAAAGTCATTCACTTTTAAAAATGGAATGGCCACCATATGCTAAATAGAAGGACGTATATGTTTTGTGTTTATGGCAACTGAGATGGAATTTGTTGTGAATTCTCTGTATTCTCCAAGGAAAAAAATATGCATGGGTGGTGGAGAACCTCACGAGGGCTTAAGTTCAGATTTCAAGATATCAGGTTGATTATAATTAGTAAATTACAATAATCAGAACCACATTCGCATTTGCAGAATCATCAATAATTTTTCTTATTAACATTTCTTGTTTTTATTTTCGCACTTGTAAGAACTCATCCAAACTTGTCCAATGCTTACATATGGAACTGTTGTTCTGATTTCAGTGTTCCATTTCATTTCCACAATATTACTTACAGACTTGTACAAGCACTCATCCAATGCTTAAGTATGGAACGAGGGCTCTAATTGCAGTGTTCCATGCTTTATATAAGCAAAGCTATGCAAAATGTCACATTGAACTCTGAAAAATTAAAATGTTAATATTTTTATGACTAATTGCCTAATTTGCACATTCTTGGGTTTAATTTGAATACTGTACTGATTATACAAGCCTTTGAATAATTCATGTATAGACCTTCTCCATTACCCTGACAATCAGAGTTCTACACGGGTTCCAAAAAGCTGCCTTATGACAGTCTTGTCTACTATGATTGGGGATATAACATTATATTAATTATTTTTCAGGAAGAAAAGGAAGTGAAGAAGAGTACCTGCAGAAAATTAATTCACAAATTTCTGTTTCAGGTGACCTTTGTAAAAACATACATAGAGATATCTTTGTCATTTTCTTTTTTATTGATCTTCTGTCTAGTTACCTTATGAGTACTATAAATGTATATGTAAATTTCTTTGTCTAACAGAGAATCAAGATTAAAAACCTGACAACACAGTTGACTATAATCATAGTTTTTATTCTCTAATAGGAGAAGTCTTACATGCTACTTGAGTTTTTGCAAATTGGGTATATTGTAAAGCTTTGTTTGTAAAATTCTCAATGTCAGGCCAATAAATACACACACAATTTCAAAAACCTAGCTGTCTGCTCTCCCAAAATACCCTCAAATTTATCATTAGAAGTAATCAGCTTTACCTTTAATCTTCCCATCATCTGGACACAATCCTTTTAGCACAGTGGAAACCCTTGCGCCAGTATAGATCTCCATCCTAGAGAAGTATGATCCACATGAAAATGTAACTCAGTTCCACATTGTACTGAAATATTTTATTGATACAGGATTATCTGGGGTGAAATCACTCTCTGTCCCTAACTTACTCTGAAATCTTAAACCAGTTATTTAAACTCTTCAAACTTTAGTTTTGTCATATATAACTGAGATGTGGGTCACCCTCTGTGGAAGTCTGAACTGCAGACTTAACAATGGATGAATGAATGCACTCTCACACCATTACACTCTCACACCATTACACTCTCACAAGTGGGCTAGGGATGGACGTTGGCTGCTTTCAGAGGGCGAAATGCAACCAATCGACCCAGACCCTCTGTCCATCCACATTTTTATTCATAACAGAGGTTCTAAGTTAACACACAACTGTGGATAGTTAACATGGTTAAGAAAATGGTTTTATGACTGGTAAAAGCTTTAGGTTCCAGGGCTAAGAGTAAATGCTATTAACAGGTAATTTCCTTTTGATCTTTCCCAGAGAGACCACCCAGCGCAAAATTAACATTAATAAACAGAGTGGAGACAAATGGGTGTGGGGTAAGACCTTTGTTTTCCTCTGTCTCTCCCTAACCTAACCTAATGGACTGGTCAGCCACCTTCAGCCTGCCTGAATGAAACCTTTTGGCCTTCCAAAAGGCTTCAGAGGATAATCTATAACTTTCCCTAAATATTTTCTGTAATATTTTGCCAACCACCCCAAGTGAATCTCAACATGTAACAGCTGGGGAATTATGACAGTAATAATACCTGTTGTATATGTTTTGTTTAAGTGAGAAATTTATGAAATAATCTATATTAACATTTAGCATACTACACAGCATATAGTAAAAGCTAAATAAATGTGATCTATTGTTTCATTTATTAATATTTCACACACATTACCTTTTATCTCATAATTTTTATCTTTTGCATTATATCTCATCTATTTTGCAGATGGAAAATGATCTGAAGAATGGCAGCCATTTCTCCTTTAGTAGTTCTGGATTCTGAGAGACCATGAAATTCACCAGTAGACGTCGTAAATATTTAAACTCTCAGCCTCTATCTTCAACTCTCCCCTCCTCCCTCACTCCCTCCAATTCTGATTCAATATGTCCAGAGTGAAAGATAAGAAGTCTGTATTTTTTTAAGTGCTCCCAGTTGATTTTCATAGTCAGACTCATTGAGAGCCACCTGCTCTTAATCATGAGTATCGACCTAGGCTTTGAGAAAACCATAAACGTCCCAATCCCATTTGTAAAGCCCTATGTAGTTGGCATTTGGTCATTTCCCTAGAAATATGGTTTTTCAAGTTTTGGCTATCAAAATGTAAAATGATATTTTAAATTCACTATCTCTACACCTGGATAGTAAGACAGAGAGCCACAAACTTGTAATGTATGGATTTGATGCCCTGTATACATTTTGTCTACTACAAGGTATGTTTTTTACATCTGTGTCAAAAGATAGTATAATAAACAGCACAATAAACGTCATCTCCTTAATAAGTTAAAGGTGTTTTATAAAAATATGTCACTATAATAATTTTTGGTCTTAGAAGCAGGAATAGATGATTTTCTTTTACATGTTAGTTATATTTTCCATATCAGCATTGTGAAACATTTTTTATTCCTTTAGAAAATCCACAAATAGCAAATAAATATGTCGGAAAGAGTTTACCTAGTGCTAACCTCATTTGTCTTTCTTATTGACTTCCTCATCTATTCATTGTTTATTTTATCTTATAATAATAGATCTTAAAACTTCTCTTAAATAAGATGTGGTATAAATATGTTGATATGTAACACACTTTTTTTTAATGTTACACATCTGATGAGTGTAAGCATTCTTAATGAAATAATTATTTTAAGTGAATTACTTATCAATGAGAAAGATTATAATCAATAGAAGTAATTGATTTTAATTTTGTAAAATACAAACAATTTTATATTAGGACTGAATTGAAAGGTTGATATACTTATTTTTCTTTCTATTTTATTACATCCATATAAATACATGCTTTTTAGTCAATATATGTCTTTAAAATACTATAAATTAATTAAAATGGGAAATACTATAAGTATATATATTATTTAAAGTGCACTATGTTAACATTTTAGATAGACAACTGATAACACTAAGTTTTCAGTATTTGTTTTTCTAATTTCAAAGTTTTCCTGATGGATCCCTACAAAAAGAGACAAATTGTTCTATTGGGGTCCCAGGTCCAAGAATAAAGGGAAAATTTAAATTAATAGTAAATGATGGTTGGGTGCAGTGTCATGCCTGTAATCCCAGCACATTGGGAGGCTAAGGAGGAAGGCTCACTTGAGACCAGAGTCTGAGGTTGCATTGAGCTGAGATGGTGCAAATGCACTCTTCCTGGGCAGCAGAGCAAGACTCTGTCTCTACAATAATAATAATAAAGAATGGTCATGTTATTTTTATAGAAACCTAGAATCAAGTCATTTTTATAGAAATCTAGAACCTATGGAAAAATTGACCTTTTGTGCCCATATATATTTGTTACTATGTAGTAGGACTATTTCACCAGTGGAGAAACTATAATTTTGGCTAACTAAAATGATATATTTATTTGGGAAAGAATAGAAAGAAGGAGAGGATAGAGGATTACTTTCTGAACCAAGAGATAGTGACAGGTTAGGTTATAAACATTCATAATATTGACTGATCCAGGTCCAAAGGTATATTGGTCTTTGTGAAGGCTAACTCTATTTTTCAACTTGAGTGAGCTAAAGGATGCCAAGATAGATGGTAAAAATTATTTTTGGATGTGCCTGTGAAGGTGTTTCCAGAAGAGAACAGTATTGGAATCAACAGACTGTGTAAAGAAGATTTGCCTTTGCTAATGTGGCTGGGATAGTCCAAGGCACCGACGGCTGGAATAGAAAAAAGAGGGGAAGAAAGAACACATTCTCTCTCTCCTTTAACTCGGATGTTCATTTTCTCCTGCCCTTGGACACGAGAGCTCCTGGTTGTCTGGCCTTTAATTTCTAGGATACAGTTCTCAGGCCTGTGGCCTCACATGGAATTATATCACTGGCTCTTTCCTGAGTCTCCAGAAGTTAATATGTCATGGGACCTCTTGCCTTCATAATTTCATGAGCGATTCTCATTACAAATCTCCTCTTATATACAGTTGGTCTTCTGTACTCATGAATTTCATGTTTATAAACCCAACCAATCACAGATCAGAACTATTCAGAAAGATGTAAGAATGCAATAGTAAAATATAATACAAGTTTTTAAAATATGGTATGACATCTATTTAAATACCATTTACATTGCATTGGGTATTATTGGTAATCTAGAGATGATTAAAATTATATAGCTGGATTCACATAGATTATATGAAAATACAATACCATTTTATATAAGAGAGTTGAGCATCCTCAAATTTTGGTGTCCATGAGGGGGTGTCCTTGTACCAATCCCTGTGGATACCAGGGTATGACTATTTATCTATTGTGAACCCAGCAGTATCTGAGACAGATCTCTATCAATTCAGAAAGCTTATTTTGCCAAGGTTAAGGACATGCCCGTGACACAGCCTCAGGAGGCCCTGGTGACATGTACCCAAGGTGGTCAGGGTAGATCTTGGTTTTATATATTTTAGAGACATGAGATGTCAATCAGTAGGTATAAGACATACATTAGTTAGGTCAGGAAAGGCAGGACAACTTGAAGCAGGGAAAGGAATTTCCAGGTTATAGGTAGATCAGAGACAATTGGTTGCATTATTTTGAGTCTCTGATTAGCCTTTCACTGAATACACAATTTACATAAAGAAGGGCAGAGGAATAGTTCTTGTGCCTTAGTCTGGCTTAGTGAAACAATAGGGCAGAGGAAGCCATCAGATATGCATTTGTTTCAGATGAGCAGAGGGATGACTTTGAGTTCTCTCTCCTTTGTCCACAAGGAATTTCCTTGTGGGCAAATTATGAGGGAAGTATCTAGCTTTTCTTTTCTTTTCTATCTTTGTGTAACAGCTATCTTATTGAGGAATAAAATGGAGGCAGCCAGTTCCCAGCTTGACTTCTCCCTTTGATTTAGTGATTTGGGGGTCCTGAGATTTATTTTCCTTTCAGACTACACATATCCGATTGGTCTGCTTCTCTGGTGAACCCTGACAAATACAGTCTTGAAGCATTAAAAATGAAAGCTCACAGTATCTCTTGCCCATCTGGCTTTATTTTTATAAACTGAAGATTCCCCAATCTTGTCTTGCATTGAATCCTATATGGACATTGACTCAATAAACATCTACTGAGCACGTTCCATTTGTAAGTTAGGGTTTTAGGCTCTAGTTTGTTTCAGCACAAATAGACCGACGTAATGAGAGAAATAAAAACAAGTAGAGACAAGTTAAAAAAAAAAAAAAAAAAAAAAAAAAAAAAAAAAAAAAACACAAAAAAGCCACAAACCCACCTGACACATAGAGAAAAAAAAACAACAGAAAAAAAATAAGAGTACTAAA
>CAUYQU010087526.1:0-15648 GCA_963574635.1 Cheracebus regulus | reverse complement strand
TGTAAACTAGTTCAACCATTGTGGAAGACAGTGTGGCGATTCCTCAAGGACCTGGAAATAGACATTCCATTCGACCCAGCAATCCCATTACTGGGTATATATCCAAAGGATTATAAATTGTTCTACTATAAGGACACATGCCCATGCAACTTTAAATTGAAAGTTAAAGTTGCCAATATTTTACAACAAAAATTTAAAATTGGTAGTTGAACTATCAAAGAACAGACTCGTGTTCACAGAGGCACTTTAGGGATATTTTTTAAAGAATATTTTGCGGTGAATATTAGACACAAGCTGTTGATGACAATACCACAAAAGTTTGAATATTTTAAGGACGGTAAAAAAAAAGGCAAAGTACATACTATAATGTTTTTGCCAAATTCTTACCACAAGATATGTTGTATCAGAATTATATGCATATGTTTAATTATCTAGCAGATTTTTTTTATTTTAGGAGTTTTTACTGATATAAATAATAGACAATATTTTAGTTAATTTGGATGGAAAGTTGATTGAGAGTTTCCTATCATCAGAACTTGTCATTTGGTTTTGAATACCTACTTTTAACTCATTTTTAAGGGACAGATTTAGATACCACAAGCACTCCTGCTGTCTGCCACAGCAGCTGCTAGAAATTTCCAGGAAATGACATTAGTACAGTAGTATATCAACAAGAAAATAAACAAAAACAGAATCAGGCTTCTGTATGGAACACTAAGGAAGAGAATCAATGTTTCTTTCAAGGAAAAAAAAACCATGAAAATTCAGAAAAAGCATTTTCTTTTCAAGCTTCTCAGAGAGAATTTAACCAGAAACTAAAACAAGACACACCGGTACAAAAACATAAGCATTTTACCTGTTATCTGTAAAATACCTGTGGAAGAAAGTAACAAAAAAGACACAGGAGCAATCTGAATTATCAGAGACAAGTGGATATATTGTCTTACAAGTTATTTGAGGTTACTAGGAAATGGTTTAGAAAAATCAGAAAATACTGAGTTTACTAATAATATGGGGGACTGGTAACCTGGCACCAACCTTTATGAGGATAGCTAGAGATGCTAAGATACACACACTCACACACACACACGCACACGCACACACACACAGACACACACACACAGAGCTAGAAGTCATCTCATTCCCTTTTATTGTATATTGCATAATAGTACTATAAATTTTCTAATGTACCTAGCAACCTATGAGAATAAAGGTAAAGTCTCTCTGAAAAAAATCTAACATCATCAATTAACTCAAATTACATGTAAGATTTATAATTTTTATAGGTTTACATTTTCTATCTCTTGTGTCTATAGATAGCATAATTTCTGATGTATATATTTGCATTCATGTTATAAATATGTAATGTCTATATATACATACATACAAAATGTAATTCAAAACCAAGATAATTAATGAATACTAAAAGTAGAACCACAATAATCTCATACAATATCCAGGTTGGGACACTAACACAGTCTTTATATAAGCTATGAATAACAATGTTGATAACCTGAAGGCAAGATTGAGAAAAAAAATCTACAAGGACACACATATTTAAATTTGTGTTGCCATGGACAAAACAAATATGTGAAGAAAAATGAGAGAGAAAATCAAGATTACTTTCAAAAGAACATCAATCAGAGTATCCATTGACAATTCAGCAGTGACAATGGGAGACAAGAAAAGAAAGAAAGTCACTTTTTCATATGGTTAAATAAAACAATGAAGATTCTGGAATTTAATACCCACTTAGTCAATAACTAAGGTGAAAATAAGACATTTTTGAATCAAGAAATCTGATCTAATTCATTACCAGTGGTCTCCCACTAAGAGAAATTGTGAAGGACCTATTTCAAGCATGAAAAAAATAATACCATTTGTAAGATTTATACAAATACACACACGCGTGCACGCGCACACACACACACACACACACACATATATATATAACATATATATATCATATATATATATGTTAGCATGGGGGTAAATTTATTTAAATAAATTTATTTAAATAATTCTAAAGTGTTGTATTGTGCCGGGGATAGTTAAGAATAAAACTTATATTAGACTTTGACTTGTTAGAAAGGTATGTTGTAAATACTGGGTAACCATTAAAATTATCTTAAATATATGTCTCTGAAGGAAATAAAGTGATAAAGATGCAACATCAGATCAGAAATGAAATGTGAATATTTAAAAATTGGAAGTAACACATCTAGAATAGGAATAAAACAAACAGTAAAATGTTATAAAACAAATTTATAAATAATCTTATCAAATAGAGCTGGAAAATACTCTCCAATAAAAACAATTATCAGACTTAATTGTGTAAAAGAATTATAATATGCTGCTTACAAGCAGCACATAATGCATATTGAGACAGTTTGTTCATGAATAGAAAAACATACAATGCGTAGAGCAACCAAAATATATCTGATGTCACTGTATTAAAGTCAAATAATACCTTATAGGAAATAGGATTACTAATGATAAGATACTTCATAAAGATAAAATTTTCAATTCACAGGGAAGCCATAAAATTACCTATCTATATGCACTAATAAATGAATAAAATCACCATTCCACATGACACATAAATTGAGAGAAATAAAAAGAGTTACAAATAAATAGAAGCATATATCTCTCAGAAATTAAATGAAGATACAGATGAAGAATTATAGAAGACTAAGACAACTCAAATAAATATTTAGTATATTTGGCATAAATAAAACACCACAAACAATAATACTACTCATTATTTTCAATAACTCAAGGAATATTTATATAAACTATTAATATGCTGGTGTCATGAAGCAGTTCAACAAATTCAAAAAGACTGAATCATACAGCAAATACACTTTGACCATAGAAGGTGTCAAGTAACAAAAATAAGACAGAAAGTCTTATGTGTTTAGAAATTAAGCAACTATTTATAACCAAGCAAAGAAGACATGGTATTTAGAATATTTGCTAATTGGAAAATAATAAAAATTTCATATTGTGGGATAATGTTAAAGCAGTCCCTAGACAAAAATTTGTAGCTCAAAATCCTAGTATGAAGGAAGAAAGGTTGAAAATTAATGAGCTTAAATTCCATCTCAAGAAAATAAGGGAAAGAGCATACACTCAAACAAAGAAGCCACAGGGAACTGTAAGGTAATCAATTAATAAACAGTAACGCCAAAGGCCATTTCAATTTCCTCTTTCTAGTTAGCGACTCTAGGATCCTGGCTGTTAAAAAAGTTGATTAGATAAAACTAGTAAAAATCTTCCATCATGATGAGACCTAAATAAAAAAATAACAAAAAGTTGATATATATAGTAGGCATTAACTTATTAAGAGTTGTTATAATAATGCCAATAAATATAAAAATTTTGATAAACTATATAGAAATCATAACTTATCAAAACTGACAAGAAAAAGATATCAGAGCAATCATTAAAAGTATTTCCAGAAGAAAATTTCTAGCATCAAATACCCTTAGTAAAAATGAAAACTAATGAAAACAAACAAATTTAAAGCTAGAAAAAGAGTACAAAACAAACCAGAAATAAATCAGAAGGAAGAAATTAATAAAGATGGGAACAAAATTAGATAGAAAATAGGGCAAATAAATTCAAGATGATGTCAAAAGCTGGAACACAACACACAAAATGTTTACCAACTTTCGTAGTAGGTAAAGGATTAACTTGTTAAATATTTTTAAAAGCAAAACATTTCTATAAAATGCAAATATAGTATTCAGTAGAATGGAAGACCATGCTTATTAAATGTATATGTATATACTTATATATGCAATAGGTAGATAGATGGGTAGATAGATAAAGAGATAATTTCAAGACTTGTTACATATTTGATAAAAAAAAAAGTATCACCCAATGCCTGTATGTGCAAATCCATAACATTTTTCCTGATAGATAACAAATAGGCTACAACAAACAGAATTATAATATTTTATAGGAAAATGCATTATAACATTCACAATTTTTTTTCTAATTTGTCAATATAATTTGGCCAGAATGAAAATACCATCCTTTTTTCCCTCTTTTTGAGCTAGACTACTGGATTGCAGATATCATTTGAAAGTATAAACAAGAATAGCTGGTAAAACCGTGAAAAAAAAAAGATCAGTGAGACAAGCGTAGCCCTAAATTTTATGAAAACCAATATAATTCTGTATTTAAATGGATATGCTAGTGTCACTCAAAAGTGACAGATTCGATAATTTAGAAATATGAGAATTTAAGATACAGTAAAGTTACCATCTCAAATCAGCAAGGAAACAGGTGTTTAATAATTTGTGTTGAATAACTCAGTAGCCACACGGAAGATAAAATTAGATATATATTTTTCTTCATATGCTAGGATAAATTATAAACATAAGAATTTTTTATGTATAGTAATAAAATCATACAGGTAGTAGAATAAAACAAGATTGTACTCTTCCAGAATCTGGAAACGCTGAAACCTTCCACACTATCACTGAACATCTAGCCAAAATTAAAAATTAAAAAACTCATAATTAGAAGAAAAAACTTGCATAAGTTAAAACAATATGAGCAAACTACAAGCTGGTAAAACATACACGTGACTTACAGAAAATACGCTTATAAGTAAGGGAAGGAGCTTAGCGGCCTGAATAAAGGCAGCGCTGCTCTGCGGCTCCTACCAGAAGGACAGAAACTGCGAATGAACTCTGCATTTTCAACCGAGACACCAAAGTTCTCCTATTGGGACTGACTAGGTGGCAGTTGTGACCCACGGAAAGCGAGCAGAAACAGGGTGGAACAGGACCCCACTTGGGAGCTGCAGGCAGCCGAGGGAGCTCCCTTCCCCAGTCAAGGGAGATGGTGAGGGACTGTGACTTCTGCTCCCTGACAACCAGACTTTTCCCATGGATTCTTGCAACGTGTGGATCAGGAAGTCCCCTCCTGAGCACCTGCTACCAGAGCCTTGGATCCCAAGCACAAAGGTGTGGAGAATCACAGCCGCTGCTTGGGTGGGCAAGGGCTTTGAAGAGGCACGGACACACAGGAGTGTTAGTGTACTCCAGCTCTGGGACATCCCCCGGGCAGGGAATCCCTCCACTCTCATAAGCCAGGCAGACGGTCTGGCTCCCACCGAACTCCACAAGCCAAAACTCACTGGCATGAAATCCTTCCCCAAGCAGCACAGCCAGCTGGAAACTACCTAAGAAGACTGAGTTCTCTGGGTGGAGAGGTGGCCACCACCATTGCAGCTCCAGTAGCCACTCTCCCTTGCTGGAGGCACAGGATCCACGACTTCTCACTGGGCCTTCCAATGGGAATCTCAGCATCCACGGCCAGGGGTTTATGGATAGAACACTGATAACCCTAAGAGGAGCCCCTAGGAAGAGAGGCTACTGCAGCATGTTGGATCAATGATCTTAGTCTATTCTGCCTGCTGGCTCTGGAGCGTGGAGAGTCAGGGCAGCCTAGATGAGGGTGATTCTCCCCAGTGCATCACACTCACCCTGGCAAGGGACAGACATGCTGCATGTAAGTGGGTCTCTGACTCTGCTACTCCTGTCTGAGTGAGACCTCCCAACAGAAATCTCCGGACACCTCATACAGGCATGTTCCGGCAACATCACATGCAAGGACAAACATGGACTCAAAATAAAAGCATGGAGGAAAATTTACCAAGCAAATAAAAAAACAGAATAAAAAAGCAGGGGATGCAATCCTAGTTTCTGACAAAATAGACTTTAAACCAACAAAGATCAAAAAAGACAAAGAAGGACATTACATATTGGTAAAGGGGTCAACTCAACAAGAAGAGCTGTCTTAAATGTATATGCACCCATACAGGAGTACCCAGATTCATAAAATAAGTTCTGCAAGAGACTTAGACTTTCACATAATAGTAGTGGGAGACTTTAACACCCTGCTGTCAACATTAGACAGATCTTTGAGACAGAAAATTAACAAAGATATTCAGGACTTGAACTCAGCACTATATCAACCAAGTTGACTTGATAGATTTCTACAGATCTTTCCACCACAAAACAACATAATATACATTCTCCTTGGTGCCACATGGCACTTACTCTAAAATTGATTACATAATTGGAAGTAAATCACTTCTCAGTAAATGCAAAAGGACTGAAATAACAGCCTCCAGACCACAGAGGAATCAAATTGGAACTCAAGAGTAAGAAACTCACTCAAAATCATACAACTACATGAAAATTGAACAACCTGCTCTTGAATGACTCCTGGGTAAATAGTGAAATTAAGGCAGATCAAGATGTTCTTTGAAACCAATGAAAACGAACAGACAACATACCAGAATCTCTGGGACACAGCTAAAGCCACGTTAAGAGGGAAATTTATAGCACTAAACAGTCACATCAAAAAGCTAGACAGGGTTGGGCGTGGTGGCTCATGCCTGTAATCCTAGCACTGTGGGAGGCCAAGGTGGGTGAATTGCCTGAAGTGAGGAGTTCGACACCAGCTTGGCCAACATGGTGAAACCCCATTTATACTAAAATACAAAAAATTAGTCTGGTGTGGCAGCATGCACCTGTAGTCCCAGCTACTCAGGAGGCTGAGGCAGGAGAACTGCTTACACCTGGGAGGCAGAGGTTGCAGTGAGCTGAGATGGCACCACTGTACTCCAGACTGGGTGAGAGTTAGACTCTAACTAAAAAAAAAAAAAAAAAACCAAAAAAGTATAAAGATCTCAAATTGAAACCGTAGCATCACAATTAAAAGAACTAGAGAACCAAGAGCAAACATTTTTGTGGGTAAGAGGGGTTGGGGACATACCGGTCAAAGGATATATATTTGCAGTTAGATAGGAGGGATAAGTTCAAGAGATCTATTATACAGCATGGTGAGTGTAATTAACACTGTATTCTTGAAAAATGCTGAGAGAGTGGATGTAAGTGTTCTTATAATTATAAGGTAATGCTCATGTTAATTAGCTAGATTTAGTCATTCCACAGTGTACATATGTACTTTAAAAGGTCATGTACGTATGGCAAATACATAAAATTTTATCTGCCAATGTAAAAAATTATAAATAAATAAATTGTTCATTTAACTTGTCGAAAATGTTTTGAAAACTCCAAAAATATATTCAACTTGCTTATAAGAATATTCAAAATAAAGTTATGCCAATATACAATTTCTTCTTTATAATGTTGCATAAAATGCATAAGATTGAAAACATCTTTAATTCTCAGATTTATTTTGGAAGTGCCTATTGTCAGGAAATTCTTTGCAGAAATAAAAGTGCTGTAAGTCCTATGGAGTAGATTTAGCAATATGTATCCAGATTGAATATACATGTACATTTTCTTTATCTCAGCAATGGAATTTCTAGAAATCAACTCAGAGAAATTGTGAAAATACAATAATATAAATGTCCAAATGTGTTTAATGCAATGTCATTGATGATGGAAAAATACTGAGGATAAGAGACTCAAGGATATTGTGGTATATCCACACAAATTAGTATTCAGCTGTTAGAAGGAATAATGGATTCCATTCAGTATGATATTGGCTGTGGGTTTGTCATAAATAGATTTTATTATTTTGAGATACATTCTGTCAATACCTAGTTTATTGAGAGTTTTTAGCATAAAGCACTGTTGAATTTTGTTGAAGGCCTTTTCTGCATGTATTGAGATAATCATGTGGTTTTTGTCTTTCATTCTGTCTCTGTGGTGGATTACATTTATAGACTTGAGTATGTTGAACCAGCCTTGAATCCCTGAATGAAGCCTACTTGATCATGATGGATAAGCTTTTTGATGTGCTGTTGCAATCACTTTGCCAGTTATTTTCTTGAAGATTTTTGCCTCTATGTTCATCATGGATATTGCGCTGAAGTTTTCTTTTCTTGTTGAGTCTCTGCCGGGTTTTGTTATCAGGATGATTTTGGTCTCATAAAATGATGTGGGAAGGATTCCCTCTTCTTGGATTATTTGGAATAGTTTCACAAGGAGTGGTACCAGCTCCTCTTTGTATGTCTGGTAGAATTCGGCTGTGAACTTCTACTCTGATTTATATCTTAAAATAGGGCTTCTACTCTGATTTATATCTTAATAGCTCTCTGGTTTTTTTCCTTGTTATTAGTTCAGTTTTGATTATATATTTGTGTAATTATTTTGATTGATATCTGTCTGTATCACTAGAATATATATATATAAGTCTATTAAGTACAAACTTACACAATCACAAGGTCCCACGATAAGCTGCCTGCCAGCTGAGGAGCAAGGAGAGCCAGTCTGAGTCCCAAAACTGAAGAACTTGGTGTCCAATGTCCAAAGGCAGGTACCATCTATCATGGGAGAAAGATACAGGCCAGGAGGCTAGGCCAGTCTCTTCTTTTTACAGTTTTCTGCCTGCTTTATATTCGCTAGCAGCTGATGAGATTATGCCCACCAGGTTAAAGGTGGATCTGCCTTCCCCATCCTACTGACTCAAAGGTTAATCTCTTTTGGCAACACCCTCACAGACACAGTTAGAATCAATACTTTGTATATTTCAATCCAATCAAGCGGACACTCAGCATTAACCATCACATATGTTTCTTTAGTATATTCTGGATGTTATCCCCTGATCAGGTATGTGGCTCCAAATATTTTCTCTCATTCCATCAGTTGCCTTTTCATTCTGTTGATTATGTTTTTTGGTGCACAGCAGATTTTTAAAAATTTGTTGTAGTCTCATTTATTTGGCCTTTTTTTTTTTGCCTGTGCCTTGGTGTCAGATTTAAGAAGTCATTGCCAAATTTAATGTCATAAAGCATTTTCCCCATGTTTTCTTCCAGAAGTTTTATAGTTTTGGGTCTTATATTTAGGTCTTTCATCAATTTTGAGTTAATTTTTTTATACTATGTAACGTAAGAAACCTACATTATTCTTTTGTTTCAGTTTTCCAGAACCATTTTTTGAAAAGACTTTTACTGCTTTATTAAGGATCTTGACATCCTCATCAAACATCAAATTATCATATAGGTGAGGGTTTATTTCAGGGTTTATCTGGGGGCTCATTTCTATTCAATTGGTTTAAATTTCTATCTTTAAGTCATTACCACACTATTTTAATAATTAGAAAGTGTGAGACCTCCATTTATATCAAATTTATATTTATTTTTCGAGATTTTTTTCACTATTTGGGATCCCTTGAGATTCCATGAATTTTTGAATAGCTATTTGTGTTTCTGACAAAAATCCAATTGAAATTTTGATAGGGAATGCATTGAGTCTGTAGATTGCTTTAAATGGTGTTGCTTTAACAAGTGGCAGGGGCCAAGTAGTGGAACTCAACCATGAAAGACAATGTGAGAATAGATACCATAATGGACAGCAGAGGTAAAGCCACAATCAGAATAGTCTGACTCATGTAGATCTCTGGCATTGGCTAATTAATCACGGTGTTCCTAGAAGTGAAATTGATAGGAAGCCTACTGCATTCCTACTTAATTTATACAAGCGGAAAACTTCTAGGTCGAATGGACAAAAAATTAATTTGAATTATAAAAAGAGAATCATGGCTCCTCAATCAATTTCCAGATTTGAGCCAGTTTATAGACCCGAAACCCCTTGCATGAAGGGGAAGGTGAGTCCCATTGAGGAGCGATCCCACTACATTACCAACAATTTATGCAGTGAATGTTTCTCCCATCCTTCCCCAAGGAGAACTCTGGCCTTTTACCAGGGTAACTGTGCATTGGGGAAAGGGAAATAATCCGGCATTTCAGGGACTACTGGACACTGCTGCCTCTGAGCTGCTGTTGATTCCAGGGTACCCAAAACATCATTGTAGTACTGCAGTTAAAGTAGAGGCTTTGAGGTAGGGTAACTAATGGTGTTTTATTTCAGGTTAGACTTACAGTGGGCCCAGTGGGTCCCCAGACGACTCATCCTGTGGTCATTTCGTCAGTGCCAGAATGCATAATTGGCATAGACACACTTAGCAGCTGGCAAAATCCCCACATTGGCTCCCTGACTGGTAGGATGAGTGCTACTAATGGTGAGAAAGGCCAAATGAAAGCCATTAGAGATGCCTCTACCAAGAAAAAGTATAAGTCAAAAATAATATTGCATCCCTGGGGGGATTGCAGAGATTAGTGCCACAATTAAGTACTTGAAAGATGCAGGGCTGGTGAGATTTCCACCACATACTCATTCAACTCTCCAATTTGGCCTATGCAGAAGACAGATGAACCCTGAAGAATGACAGTGGATTATTGTAAGCTTAAGTGAGTGGTGACTCCAATTGCAGTTGCTATACCAGATGTGGTTTTATTGCTTGAACAAATTAATACATCTCTTGGTACCCGGTATGCAGCCATTGACTTGGCAAATGCCTTTTCCCTCCATTCCTGTCCATAATGCCCACCAGAAGCATTTGCCTTTAGCTGACAAAGCCAGCAATATACCTTTACTGTCCTACCTCAGTGGTATATCAACTGTCCAGTTTTGTGTTATAATCTTATTAAGAGGGACTTTCATTGCTTTTCACTTCTGCAAGATACCACACTGGTCCATTGCTTTGGTGACATTATGCTGATTTGATATGGGGAGCAAGAAGTAGAAAACACACTGGACTTATGGCTGAGACCTTTGTATGCCAGAAGACGAGAAATAAATCCAACTAAATTCAGGGACCTCCCACCTCAGTAAAATTTCTAGAGGTTCAATGGTGTGTGGCCTGTTGAGATTTTTCTTCTAAGGTGAAGGATAAGTTGCTGCATTTGATCTCTACTACAACCAAGAAAGAGGCACAATGCCTAGTGGGCCTATTTGGATTTTGGAGGCAACACATTCCCTTGTGCTACTTCAGCCTATTTATTGAGCGACTTGAAATGCTGCCAGTTTTGAGTGGGGTCCAGAACAGGAGAAGGTTATGTAACAGGTCCAGGCTGCTGTGCAAGCTGCTCTGCCACTTGGGTCATATGACCCAGCAGATCCAATGGTGCTTGAGGTTTCAGTGGCAGATAGGGATGTAGTTTGGATCCTTTGGCATGCCCTCATAATTCAATCATGGTGGAGGCCTCTAGCATTTTGGAGCAAGGACCTGCCATCTTCTGCAGATAACAACTCGCCTTTTGAGAGACAGCTCTTGGCCTGTTACAGGGCTTTAGTGGAAACTGAACATTTGACTATGGGTCATCAAGTCTCTATGTGACCTCAACTGCCTATCATGAACTGGGTGCATTCTGACCCATTTAGCCATAAAGTGGGTCCTGCACAGCAGCATCTCATCATCAAATTGAAGTGATATATACGTGATCGGGCTCAAGCAGGTCCTGAAGGCACAATTAAGTTAAATGAAGAAGTGGCTCGAATGCCCATGCTCTGCGATTGTGCCACCCTGCATTCTCTCCCCTTGCCTGCACTAATGGCTTCATGGGGAGTTCTCTATGATCACTTGACAGAGGAAGAGAAGACTAGGGCTTGGTTCACAGATGGTTCTGCACAATATGCAGGCACCACCCAAAAGTGGACAGCTGCAGCACTACAGCCCCTTTCTAGGACATCCATGAAGGATAGTGGTGAAGGGAAATGTTCCCAGTAGGCATAACTTTGAGCAATGCAGCTGGCTGTGCACTTTGCATGGAAGGAGAAAAGGCCAGATATGAGATTATAGACTGATTCATGGGCTGTAGCCAATGGTTAGCTGGATGATCAGAGACTTAGAAGAGGCATGAGTGAAAAATTGGTGACAAAGAAATTTGGGGAAGAGGTATGTGGATGGACCTCTCTGAGAAGTCAAAAACTGTGAAGATATTTATATCCCATAAGAGTGCTAACCAATGGGTGACCTCAGAAGAGGAGGATTTTAATAATCACGTGGATAGAATGACCTGTTCTGTGGACACCATTCAGCCTCTTTTCCCAGTCACACTTGTCATTGTCCAATGGTCCCATTAACAAAGTGGCCATGGTGGCAAGGATGAAGGTTAGGCATGGACTCACCAACATGGACTTCCACTCACCAAGGCTGACCTGGCTAAGGCCACTGCTGAATGCCCACTTTGCCATCAGCAGAGAACAACACTGAGCCCTCAATATGGCATGATTCCTCAGTGTGATAGGCCAGCTACCTCATGGCAGGTTGATTATATTGCACCTCTTCCATCATGGAAAGGGCAGAGGTTTGTTCTCGTTGGAATAGACACTGCAGATACAGGTTTGCCTATTCTGCATGCAATGCTTCTGCCAACACTACCATCCATAGACTCACAGAATGCCTCATCCATCATCATGGTATACCACACAGCATTGCCTCTGACCCAAACAACCCCTTTACAGCAAAAGAAGTGAGGCAGTGGGCTCATGCTCATGGAATTCACTGGTCTTACCATGTTCCCCATCATCCTGAAGCAGCTGAATTGATAGAATGGCAGGATGGCCTTTTGAAGTCACAATTACAATGCCAACTAGGTAACAATACTTTGCAGGGCTGGGGAAAAGTTCTCCAGAAGGCTGTGCATGCTCTGCTTCAGCATCCAGTGTTTGGTACTGTTAATCCCACAGCCAGAGTTTATGGGTCCAGAAATCAAGGGGTGGGAGTGGATGTGGTATCACTCACCATCACCCCTAGTGATCCACTAGCAAAATTTTTGCTTTCTGTTTCTGTGACATTATATTCCACTGGCCTAGAGGTCTTAGTTCCAGAGAAAGAAATGCTTCCAGTAAGAGATACACCAAAGATTCCATTAAAATGGAAGTTAAGATTGCCACCTGGACACTATGGGTTCCTCCTACCTTTAAGGCAACAGGCTACGAAGGGAGTTACACTGCTGGCTAGGGTGATGACCCGGACAATAAAGATGAAATCAATCTACCACTCCACAATGGAGGTAAGGAAGAGCATGCATGGAACACAGAAGATCCATTAGTGCGTCTCTTAGTATTACCATGCTCAATGGGAAACTATGACGGCCCAATCCACGTAAGATTACAAATGGACCAGACCCCTCAGGAATGAAGGTTTGAGTTACTCCACCAGGAAAAAACCACAACCTGCTAAGGTGCTTGCTGAAGGCAAAGGGAATACAGAATGGGCAGTAAAACAAGGTAGTCATCAATACCAGCTATGACCATGTGACCAGCTACAGAAACTAGGACTGTAATCATCATGAGTATTTCCTCTTTCTTTTGCTAAAAACATGTTTGTTCATGTATATACTTGTACTAAGAAAATATCTTCATTGTATTTACTTTTCCTTTATCATGTGACATAGGATTTATTGACTTTATATCAGCATTTAAGTATTGTTAATGTAATGATATTTGAGTTGGGGGTTGGTGTGTTTCCAGTTGTATGAGACATAGTTGTATTATGTTAGCATAATTATCACCTTATTATTATTTTTATTTGAAGATTATGTGTTATCTCAGATGTGTATGGGTTCAAATTAACAACAGGTGGACTCCTAATGGTTAATACTGAGTGTTAACTTGATTGGATTGAGGGATACAAAGTATTGATCCTGGGTGTGTCTGTGAGGGTGTTGCCCAAAGAGATTAACATTTGAGTCGGTGGACTGGGAAAGGGAGACCCACCCTTAATCTGGTGGGCACAATCTCATCAGCTACCAGCAAATATAAAGCAGGCAGAAAAATGTGAAGGAGGGACTGACCTAGCCTCCCAGCCTACATCTTTCTCCCATGATGGATGCTTTCTGCCCTTGAACATTGGTCTTCAAATTCTTTCGTTTTGGGAGTTAGACTGGCTCTCCTTGTTCTTCAGCTTGCAGACAGCTTATTGTGGGACCTTGCAATCATGTAAGTTAATACTTAATAAACTCCATATAAATATATATTTTTTCTATATATATATCATATATATGTATATATATATAACATATATATATAACATATATATATCATATATGTTATATATATATCATATATGTTATATATATATATGTTATATATATATATACATATATGATATATATATGTATCTGGGCTAGCAGAACATGTATGGAGTTTATATATATGTATATACGTAGAAATACATACATATATATGTATATTTCTACGTATATACATATTTAATTAGTTCTGCCCCCTAAAGAACCCTGATGAATAAACCCTACAACTCAACAATGAAATTCCAATAACTTGATTTTAAAATGGGCAAAGGACCTGAATACATTGCTCCAAAGATGATATGCCAATTTACAACAAACATATGAAAAGATGCTCAACATCACTTGCATTAAAAATGCAAGTCAAAAAAAATGAAAGTCAAAACCACAATGAAATATTACCTCATATCCAATAGGATGACTACTACAAAGAATAACAGAAAATAACAAATGCTGACAATAATGTGGAAAGATTGGAACTTATATGCACTGTGATGGTTAATATTAGGTGTCAACTTGACTGAAGGATGACTAGATTGCTGGTGAAGTATTCTTTCTGGGTATGTCTGTGAGGGTATTATCAATGTTGATTGACATTTGAGTCAGTGGACCAGGAGAGGAAGACCCACCCTCAATGTGGTGGGGACCGTACAATTGGCTGCCAGCACAGTTAGAGCAAAGCATGTGTAAGAAGGTGGGATAAGCTGGCTTGCTGAGCCTTCTGGCTTCCATCTTTCTCCCATGCTAGATGCTCCTTCCGTTCCTCCTGCTCTTGGACATTAGACTCCAGGTTCTTTGGCCTTTGGACTCTTGGACTTACACCAGTGTTTTGCTGGGGGTTCTCCGGCCTTTGGCTGCAGACTGAAGGCTGCACTGTCAGCTTCCCTGCTTTTAAGGCTTTTGGACTCAGACTGAGCATCTGCTGGCTTCTTTCTTCCCCAGTCTGCAGATGGCCTGTTATGGAACTTCACCTTGTGATTGTGTGAGCCAATTCTTCTTAATAAACTCCCTGTCATATTAGTTCTTTCTTTCTGGAGAACCCTAATACATGCAGTGTTGGTAAAAATGTAAAATATTACAGCCATTGTGAAAAACTATATTTGTTTCCTTAAAAAATTTAAAATATAACTAACATACAACCCAGGATATCAAAGATATATTTCCATGCCCATATTCACAGCACCATTATTTACAGTAGCGAAGAGGTAGAAGCAATCCAAGTGTCCACAGATTAGTGGATAAACAAAATGCAGTCTATACATACATACAGTAGAATATTACTCAGCCTTAAAAAAGAAAGTCCTATCACATACTATAACATGAATAAACCTTGATGATATTATGCTACATGAAATAAGTCAGTCACAAATGTATGAGTGCACTTACATGAGGTATCTAAAGTAATCCAATTTATAGAAACTGAAAGCAAAATAGTGGTTTTTGGGGGCCAGAGGGAAGGGGAAATAAAATGTTGCCTAATGAGTATAGAGTTATAATTTTGTAAGATGAAAAATTTCTGGATATCCTTTGCATGACAATGTGAATATACTTAATACTACTCAACTCTAAACTCAAAAATTGTTAAGATAGTAAATTTTGTTGTATCTTCTTTACAATTTAAAAAATGAACAGACTGGTAATCTGGGTTCCCGAGAGGCCGGCACGTCTGCCGGGGACTCTTGGCCAGCAAGAGGGTCCTAACCTGAATAGGGGAGTGCGTGGAAGAAAAGGTAGACAGAAAGCGGGGTCTGGAGGGCTGAATAAGCAAGACTTGAACAGCA
>CAUYQU010087525.1:0-25275 GCA_963574635.1 Cheracebus regulus | reverse complement strand
TTTTTCTAAAATCTCTTCCTCTTTCTTTCTCTTTCATTTTTTCTTTCTTTTGCTGTTTCTTTCTTTCTCCTTTTCTCTCTTTTTCTAAAATCTCTTCCTCTTCCTTTCTCTCTTTCATTCTTTTTATAAAAAAAAAAAAATCGTCTGAATTGAGATCAGTGGTGAAACAGAATGAGAACATTGATATAAACATGATTTTAGAACCTTTAAAATGAAGGTTATGGGCTATGAAGATCATTCCAGAGGAATGTATGAACAAGGAGAGAACTGTGTCAACAAAGTCTGGCACATGGCAGGATTCCACTCACTCCACAAACTTCAAAGGAGGAAGCTAAATGAATCTGCAGTTTCATCCACTAGAAACCAATAGTCAGAGAATTTACAATAATTTCTTTTGGATAGAAAGTAAGATCCATTGTGTACATGTTAGGCAAGAGAAGCATTTGATCCCTTATCTTCCTAGTTAACATTGATTTTGAATGCTGATTATGTGATAGGCTTCCTAATACAAAAACTGCCTGATGCCTAATACCATGTGCCTTAACACTTGGGAGGATAATGAACGTGGGAGCCCAAAGGCTGGTTAGGGCGCAAGTAGTTGGAAAAGCCCGAGGGCCTTATCAGTGGTTTACAGTTCATAACTGTGTGTCTCTAGGTTTGGCTTCTCTTGGCTTGAATCTTGCCTGAATATAGTCAGATTTTCAGATAAGCTTTGTGATTGTAGAGGTTTTCCTAGGCGACATATGGTGGTGGAAAAGAAGTACATGCAAAAGAGTCCCTATTTCTTTTTTATTTTTTGGAGATAGAGTCTCACTCTATCACCCAGGCTGGAGTGCAGTGGCATGATCTTGGCTCACTGCAACCTCTGCCTCCTGGGTTCAAGAGAGATTTACCTGCCTCAGCCTCCTGAGTAGCTGGGATTACAGGCACACACTACCACGCCTGGCTAATTTTTTTTTTATTTTTAGTAGAAATGGGGTTTCACCATGTTGGCCAGGCTAACCTCAAACTCCTGACCTCAAGTCATCCACCCGCCTCGGCCTCCCCCGACGCACCTATGGCCCGAGCTACTTAGGAGGCTGAGGTGGGAAGATTGCTTGAGCCCGGGAGGTTGAAGCTACAGTGAGCCGTGATCATGCCACTGCACTCCAGCCTGGGAGACAGAGTGAGACCTCATCTCAATTTAATTAATTAATTAACTAATACATAAATAAACTTTAAAATGGAGAAATAATTACCTCCTGTCTCCATAAAACTCATCAGAACTTTTTTCTTATCTATGTACTCCCCTACCCCATCCCCCCTTGCTATTTGTATTAGGAAGACTATCACATAATCAGTGTTAAAGATCAATGTTAACTAGGAAGATAAGGGATCAAATGCTTCTCTTGTCTACCATGTACACAATGGATCTTACTTTCCATCCAAAAGAAATTATTGTAAGCTCTCTATTAGTTTCTAGTGAATGAAACTTCAGATTCAATTAGCTACTTCTTCCTCTGGAGTTTGTGGACGTGAGTGGAATCCTGCCATGGGCCAGTTTTTGTTGACAGAATTCTCGCCTTATTCATACATTCCTCTGGAATGATCTTTATAGCCTTTAAAATTTTGTAAACCATGTTCATGTCAATGGCTCTCATTCTAATACACCACTGATCTCAAGTCTAGCTGCCTGACTTAATGAACTTGGCCATCCATCAGCCTGGGTATATGTCTGGCCTGGCTAGTTGCTGAGTGACCTTAATCGAGTTCCTTAAATTCTCTGAACCCTTGTTGCTTTATTTCTAATGGGGTTAAACAATACATAGCCGGAAGGGTTGTTGTATTAACTATGGTGATAGATACACGGCACCCAACACAGTGTGTGGCTTATAATCACACTGAAGAAATGTTAGCTTCTTCCTTCCTTTCGGCCTCCCATCCCTGCCTTTACTTCATTAGTTTAAACTCGACTCTCCATCCTTTGAAGCCACTGCATGTGTTGCCTCTCCCATGTATTTGGCAGCCAATTGGCCTTCTGTATCTCAGACTCTGCATTCAGAATTTCAACTAACTGTGAATCGAAAATATTCGAGAAAACAGCACAGTGAAAATAACAATCCAACAATAAAGCATACAATATGACAAATCTTTACATATCATTTGCATTGCATTAGGTATTATAAGTGTTCTAGAAATGATTTAAAGTATATGGGAGGTTGTGTGTAGATTATATGCAAATATTACATCATATTATATAAAGGACTTGAGATTCTGTGTATTTGGGTAGCCTCAGGGGATCCTGGAACCAATCCCTTTGAATACTGAGGGACGACTGTATTACCACATAACAGTTCTGGTATTAGGTCTTCTATTATTCATTCCATCTTGTATTTACATTTATTTTTGACAATATTTATTGAGCACCTGTTCTATGCCTAGTGCATCATGCTAGGTGTTGGGCTTAGAAGAGTAAATAGATCCAGTCTCTGTTCTGAGCTTCACAGCTAGATTGCTTACTCCCTGAGAGCAGAAGCACTCTAATTGATGTTCCTTTAACCTCAATTAATTAGGACTGTTTATGTTATAAGTTATGGAAAACTTTGGCCAGATGCAGTGGCTCATGCCTGTGATCCCAGCACTTTGGGAGACTGAGGTAGGCGGATCACCTGAGGTCAGATGTTCAAGACTAACCTGGCCAACATGGTGAAACCCCGTCTCTACTAAAAATACAAACATTAGCTGGGTGTGGTGGTAGTCACCTGTAATCCAAGCTACTTGGGAGGCTGAGGCAGGAGAATCACTTGAACCCGGGAGGCAGAGGTTGCAGTGAGCCCAGATTGTGCTACTGCACTCCAGCCTGACCAACAGAGCGAGGCTTCAGCTCAAAGAAAAAAAGAAAGGAAAGAAAACAAAAGAAAGCCCACCTCAAACAGTCTTCGTCAATAAAGATCACCTACTGGCACCCAGATGGAAGGCACCTAGGCGTGGGACTGTGGTTATGCAGGTTGATTAGGATAATATTCCTCCTGCTTGATTTATCTATCTGTCCGTTTCAGGATTTTTGCAACAGTTTAATACCACTAGTGCTAGTAGCAATATTTTCTTTAAGTGATTTACTGTTTCCCTAAATAAACTTACTTTAAAAATAAACTTTAAATCAATACTATAAAGGAAAACAAATATCCCTGCCAAAGGAGGTAATGACAAACATAAGTACAATCAAAATGATCAAATTCTGATCAATGCGGTTGGCCCAAGCCCCTGAGTCTGAGGCCAGCTTGGTCTTTATTGAAAAGGGGAATTAGAAAGAGTTGGAGCGGTGTTTTTAACCACCAAACTAGCAACAAACTAAGACTTTCTTTTTCATATAATCAGGATTGAAAAATAATTATTTTCTCAATGTAGGATTCAATGATTTTAATATAATGTCCAAGCTCTACTTAAGTTTCACTGTAAGTAAATTATATCCATCCCATATAGAAGCACATACCATGTAATCAGAGTGTAGTCAGACCTCTAGGATTCATGCTAAGGGCCAAAGTGATTCGAGCTGTGCATGGTGAGGTGAATTTAATTGGTAAGGTTTGAAGCGGTCGTCCATGGGGCAGGCATGAGGCAGGCAGTAGGGATGGTCTTGATGAGAAAGGGAGACAGAAGATACTCAGGGATAATGTCTCCAGGGCTTGGAAACCAGAAATTAGGTTCTGAGGGGGAAGGGAGTACTTAGAAGTATCTCAAAGAGAATCTCTAACATAGTAAAATAACTGAAGCCAGCCCCAGTGAAGAGGGCAAAAGATAACTGGGGCAATTATATTGACTAGAACATAATGGCCTCTAAATCATAGTAAAATAGTGGGCAGAGGGTAGGAGTCATGGGTCACTGGGCTAGGATTCAGAAAAGCTATGAGCAATCTGGTGTGATTTCTCACTCCCTAGGCAGATATATACATAAAGTTAGAGATTTCAGGTCCAAATACCTGCATGTGTTAAGCAGATAATATGAACAACTAGTTTGCATGGGTGTAAGATAATAGGGGGTAGTGGCAGGTGGGGCAGAACACAGACCACACTTAAAGACACTCAAATTTTGTGAAAGCAGACCAAAAGAAAACACAGCCTGCCAAACAAGCTGCATCCAAGAACCCGGCCTGAATTGTTTCTGTATGTTTCCACATATTGGAGTTACTACTCAAGATCCAGATCTTGAGGTGTGTTGGTTCAGATCTTCCAGAAAGTAGACTCTAAGACATGATTAGACTTGTGGAAGAGTTATTGGAGTAAATACCTGTGAAGGAAAAAGGAGAGGAAGCCAGAATGGCAGGGAACACTTTCAAACGGAGGTACAGGTATAACACCTGGGAAATGGCCAGGGGAAGAGAGCATGCATAGGGATGTCTCAGGCTACAGGAAGGTCTCAGACAGGGAATTGAGAAGCACCCAAGCCACAGATGTCTTCAAAAGGACCCATGTCAGCAGGACCCTCGGTCTCTGGCTGGGAGCAGCAGGACAAGGGTGGTGTGAACTCAAGGGTGGATCAGGAAGGCAGCAGCTGGAGCTGTCAATCATGCCCCCCAGAGAAGGAGATCTGAGTGGTGCCTTTCATAGCCACAGAATGGCTGAGGGGGAGCTGATGCCCTCCCATTTCAGGTCCCTTGGTAGCAGGCTTCTTGGCTACTATTCAGCTTCTGTGCTGGGGAGAAAGATCCAACCTTCCTGTCTCCTTTGGGATCCCCCATCCTGAATAAGGAGAATGACTGGATCTTGGAAGTCCACAAATGATAAATGTCCATTATCAAAAGAACTTTGTGAATTGGTATTGTAACCCTTCCCATTAAAAAAGAAGTTTCTTAGTCAAAGATGTTTGGGAAACACCTATTGTTAAACAAACATTAAATAGATTTCCAGGATTTCCCAGAGCTTTTACCAGGCTGATGTGTATCTTGAGTCTCCATGAGAATGAAACAGTATATAGAGTTTGTCACATTTACTTGACCATTGGCACATGCTCCCAAACTCCAGTTTTTAATTATATTTTAATACAGCATCTGTATTAAAAGATGCATTTCAATGTGCTGTACAGGCTGCACACATTCTGTTTGTTCCTCCAGATCTACTCACCATCCTTCTCCTTTTCCTCTGTGCCCCAGAGGATAAGCTTCATGAACAAGGCCTTGGCCCTCTTTTATGCTTAATTGCCTTTGCCCAGTAGAACTTTTGCTGATGATGAACATGCCCTAGAGCTATCCTGTCCAGGATGAGAGCCACTAGCCACTAGCTATTGAGCACTGAAAAACTAAATTTGTAACCTTATTTAACTTTGATTAACTTAAATGTCTACTTGTGGCTCTCTTACTGGACAGCACAGTTCTGGCTTCTGGTTGGGTCTGACCAGCAAGAAACATCAAGAGAAACCTGGGGAGAAGAAGGGTGAAGAAGGTTACGTATTTCCCTGGGACCTCTCCCTGTGTGGTCACCATGGATCATCACGTCCTTCGCAAAGGCCTCAGCCCTCGCCATACAGCCACCCTCTTACCAGATTCAGCAGAGACTCCCTTTCCCTGGCCTTTGAGGTCAATGCAACCTAATGCTGGTGGCTACTGTGCCAGCCTTGCGGGTTTCCCTACCCTAGCCCGCCCACACAATTGCAAATGGTTCTGTTAAAATTCTGCTCAGTTACTTGGGTTGAGGGTATCATCTGTCTCCTGCCAGGACCCTGCCTAGCCTAAAGCAGTGAAATAAAACTGGTTTTTAATTTTGAAAATTATTTTCATATAGTAATAGTGAAAACATCAGAAAGGACTTATGACAAGAGTCACCAAATTTTTTCCCCTAAATACTCTTTGTCCCTCCTCTCAATATCTAGAGGCAAGAACTTTTAATTCTCTTCTGTTTACTTTGATAGTGACCTCCATACCTCAAAATAATAGGCTAAGGTTACTCTTGGTGCGTTGTCAGCTGGAGACATTATCTATTGTTTCTGATGGGCTAGATAAGGACTTCCCTCACTTGCACCGCCCCTACCTCCCCTTCCTTTCTCCTCCCAATTTTTGCTAGCTATATTAATATTTTTAGCTTCCTCTACTGCTTACCACATACATTTAAGGAATAGATATAAGCTACTATTTCTTGTTCTGTTGCTTTCAACTGCATCTCTTGACCTCCTGTTTTGCAAAATGAAGGTGTTTCCTTCCCAGCCTTTTTCCCCTCCCTTCTCACCTCCCTGTTTCTGTCAAGTTAAACTTTTATTTTTTACACAATGAGTGCGGAGAACATGTACATTCTGTTTTGTAGCCACTCAGTTTTCTATGCTTTGTCTATGAGAATTTCTGAAAACTGAGAGCCAGAAATGAACATCTATGCTATGTTGATATAGTTTAGTACAGTACTAAGGAATGTGCATTTTTCTTTTCTCCAGGTCCAATATCACAGTTCCTTTGCTAGTCAAAGAGAACATTTCTAGCAGCAGGGTCAAATGTACTTTCCCCAACTCCTCTAATTATACCATATTTTAGTTTGCTTTCATTCTTTCTTTCTATTTATTTATTTTAGATTTTAGATTCATGGGGGTACATGTGCAGTTCTCTTATATGAGTATATTGTGTAATGGTGAGATTTGGGCTTCTTATGAACACTTCACCCAAATAGTGAACATTGTAACCAATAGGTAATTTTTTAACCCTCATTCCTCTCATTCCCTCTCCCATTGTGGAGTTTCACTGGTTTTCTTTTCTTTTCTTTTTTTTTTGAGGTAGAGTCTCACTCTGCCTCCCAGGCTATAATGCAGTGATATGATCTCAGCTCACTGCAACTTCCACCTCCTGGGTTTCAAGTGATTCTCCTGCCTCAGCCTCCTGAGTGGCTGGGATTACAGGCACCCGCCAGCATGCCCAGATAATTTTTGTATTTTTAATAGAGATAGGGTTTCTCCATGTTGGCCAGGCTGGTCTCGAACTCCCAACCTCAAGTTATCTGCTGTCTTTGGTCTCCCAAAGTGCTGGTATTGCAGGCAGTGTCTATTGTTTTAATCTTTATGTCCATGTGTACCCATTGTTTAGCTCCCACTTATGAGTGAGAATATGTGGTATTTGATTTTCTATTTCTGAGTTTATTCACTTAGAATAATGGCCCCGGCTCCATCCACATTGCTACAAAAGACATGATTTCGTTCTTTTTATGGCTGCATAGTATTCTATGGTGCATATCCACATTTTCTTTATCCAATTACCTGTTGACACTTGGGTTGATTCCATGGTTTTACTATTGTGACTAGTGCTGCAGTAAACATGAGTACAGCTGTCTTTTTGATATAACAATTTACCTCCCTTTGGTATTTTATTTATATCATAATGCTCTTGTACACATTTTATTTCCATGAGTTTTGATTTTTGCTATTTTTTTCTTGTATAAGAAAGAACATACATCTCTCTGAATATATTCCAAATGCCATCCAACTTTGTAGAAATTTTATTAATTTCTTAGATTTGTTATCCTTAAGACAGTCTTCTTGAAACTCAGTAGTTTTCTATAATTGCTTTCAAGACTTTTGGTAGACTTCCTATGCAAGGAATTCTTTTCATTGACATTCTGGTTGGCTGTACAATTTTCTGCAGTCCATAGTTCTCTCTTTCTTGGTTTTTGCCCATTTTTCCCTCCCACCTTTTTTATCGGGAGAATATCCTCAGGTAAATTTTTAGATATATATTTTTTGAGACAGAATCTTGGTCTGTCACCCAGGCTGGAGTGCAATGGCACAATCTCAGCTCACTGCAGTCTCAACCTCCCAGGCTCAAGCAATCCTCCTACCTCAGCCTCTTGAGTATCTAGGACTACAGGCAGGCACCACTGCACCCAGCTAATTTTCTCATTTTTTGTAGAGGTGGGGATCTCACTATGTTGCCCAGGCTGGCCTTGAACTCTTGGACTCAAGTGATTGTCCCATCTTGGCCCTGCAAACTGCTGAGATTACAGGCGTGAGCTATCATGCTCGGCCCAGGTAACTTCTTTAGAAAATGTACGGGTGAGGTAAATATTCTGAATCCTTGATTGTCTGAAAATGGCATTCTTTTTTTTTCTTATTTTTTGGTTTTCTTCCTTCCGTCCCTCCCCCAATCCCTCCCTCCTACCTCCCCCTTCTTTCCCTCCCTCCCTCCTTCCTTCCTTCCTTCCTTCCTTCCTTCCTTCCTTCCTTCCTTCCTTCCTTCCTTCCTTCCTTCTTCCCTCCCTCTCTCCCTCCCTCTCTCCCTCCCTCTCTCTCTCTCTTTTTCTCTCTTTCTTCTTTGCAACTGTAAGATGTTGAAGACGTATTTTTCTTATTCTTAAGCTGGATATAGAACTCTAGTCCAAAATAATTTTACTTTCATATGTTGAAGCCTTTATTCTAGTGTCTTCTAGAATCCTTCATTGCTGATGGGAAGTCTGGTCCAGTTAGATTCAAACTTCTTTACAGTTACCTGTTTATGTCGCCATGGCCACCAGTATCTAAGGGATGCTATCCTGGTTGATTTGCTATTTCACCATGGTATGGCGAGGTCTTAGTTTTCTTTTAATTAATTCTGATCAATATTTTTGTTTCTCTTCTGGAATTATGTTTATTGTTGCTTTGCTAACTTCCCTCCCTAATTTCACTCTTACTGCTTTCAGAATGTCTCTGAATTAGCTATTGGAAACTCTCACACAGGATTGTAGGTTGTGAATAAGAACCACAAGAGAGGACTCCTTTTTAATTTTTTTTAAATTTTACTTTAAGTTCTGAGATACGCACACAGAACATGAAGGCTTGTTACACAGGTATACGTGTGCCATTGTTGTTTGCTGCACCAATCAACCCATCTTCTAGGTTTTAAGCCTCACATGCCTTAGGTATTTGTCCTAATACTCTCCCTCCCCTAGGCCCCCATCCCACGACAGACCCTGGTGTGTGATGTTCCTCTTCCTGTGTCTATGTGTTCTCATCTTTCAACTTCCACTTATGAGTGAGAACACGCAGTGTTTGGTTTTCTGTTCCTGTGGAGGATCTCCTTTTTCTGGTGAGCAATGGCAGCATCATTTGAAGTGTCTGCTTTCCCAAGGTGTCCATTATAAGAGGGATGACAATCAAGTCAATGTACAAAACGAGCCTCACTGTTTTATAATCACCCAGCATGCATTACCTTTTTTGCTGTTAATAAAAATTATCACTGTGAGGTAGATAATGAGAGTTGTCATTAATAGTACTTTCTATGGAAAGCCAGAAACTTTATATATATGGTTTATTATGTTTTCTTATGACCTCCATTTTTAGGTGAAGAAATTATGGCTCAGAAATTACGTAAAATGTCTAAGATACTAAGCCAGGAAATGGCAGAGCTTAAGTGCAATAGCAGGTCTATCAAACCCCAATGCTGAGTTCTTTCCACCGCACAGTCCTTTTTGGGCAAGTATGACTTCCTTTCATTTGGGAAGAAACTAAGCCCCAGCAAGGTAAGCCATTGACTAAGGTGATAAATTCTGATCTGCTTCCTGGCCCCCAGTCCAGCTGTTGCTCCAAACTTTCTCTTCCTCCCTCTTGTCTGACAAAACCTTTCTAGGCTATGGTAGTCTCCACAGATGATGCCTTTCTGTGTGTGTGTGTGTGGCAGGCACAGCTCTCATGCATGCTCTTGGATGAGGATGCATAGTCATCTGTGTGCCTGTCCCTTTTCAGTGCAGCCTCTGGCAGGAAGGTGAGAAATAGGAGCACCAGGGCCGTGCCTGTGCAGGGAGTCTTTGGTGTCCTTGTGTCCTGGCTTTTACCTTGTTCTTTTATTCCTCGGTCCTATTCTAATGTGAATCATTCGTTTAAGCCTCTGACTCTAGATTTTCTCTTTTGCTTCTGAGTTAGATTTCCTTTCTTCCTACTGAAGCCCAGATGGGACAAAGTCTCTTGGGCTTCTCCTCTTTTTGGAGGGTTGTCCATCCCTTTGGAGCTGTCAAAACTTTAAGCAAGTGGAATGTGGAGGCAGAGCTTTCTCCCACCAAAGACTGTGGTTCAACCAGTCTGATTCCTGAAAAGTGGGGCATAAGATGACACCCAAGGGGATATATCTGATAAGGGAGGGGACAAAGGTTCAGAAAAAATGATTCCAGGAATATATGAATATATTGTGTGGATGTGTGCAGGCATCAGGGGGACTGGTGGCTTTAATAATTAGAGAACCTGAGGACTAAGACTGGCAAATAAATGCTGACCAAAGTCCCCAGTTGTGTAAAAGTCACGCCTATATCCAGGGGTGGCCAGTGCCCTGTGAAAGACCCAAGAAAATGAGACCAGGAGGGCCTGGCTACAACTGACATTACCGCAGGTGCATGCTGGAACCTCAGCCCTTGGGCATAGGTCAACCAAAATGTACTTCAAAACCCAGCTAGTTTGTGAACTTGAGGCTCTTTATGCACTTTATTGCTTCCATTGATTCCAGAATAGGCAGCCCTCAGATAGATGCTTATTGCGAACACCAGCAGTGTCATAGGAAGGGGGTGAAGCCAGTCAGCACTCTCAAATGTCTGCAGAAGTCCCAGACAATGGCTGGCTGGGTGTTGAGTACGAGTTTGTCACGCACAGAAACTAGTTGTGGTGGGATATTATATCTGTATAAATACTGTATTTATATCTGTATAAATACTGAAATACTGAAATACAGTATTTATATCTTTATAAATACTGTATAAAGATCTACATCTTTCTGTGTGATCAGATCATGCATAAAGGGACTGAGATCAGCTGTAGATGTGTGGTTTCCCTGATGGACTGTGGATCTATTCTCTTATCCATGACTCATATCCCTGCTCTCTAACTCAGCAAAAGGTCTCAGGCTTCATTTCTCTATAGAAGGTTTGCATAGTTGAGCTGTGGATATTGTTTAAATGCTTACATTATTATGTTGTGTTACGATCTGTTTATCCTGTTGAGGCATATGATTTGAGAACCTTCATTGTGAAAGGTTTGAATTTTTAAGAATCAAGAGTTTCTCCATAGGTAATGTGGGCCATGAAATATTTCTGAGTGAGGAAACAGCATGATGAAAGCCATCCTTGGAACCCAGCTTCCTACATTTCTTATCCTTGAAAGGCATTCTGATCCCTGTGACTGACTTTTGCCCCCGCCTTGGTCCTGGACATTTGGTCTTGGTTTTTCCTTATTACTGTGTTAGTTGCCTAGGGCTGCTGTAACAAACAACCACAAACTGGATAGCTTAAAGCCATAGAAAATTATTCTTTCACAGTTCTGGAGGCTGTAAGTACAAAATCAAGGTGTCTGCAGGGCCATGTTCCCCCTAAAGGCTTTAGGAATCCTTCTTTGCCTCTTCCTGGTTTCTGGTTGCTGATTGACAATTCTTAGCAATCTTTGGCTTGTAGCTGTGTCACCCCAATTTCTGCCTCTGTGTTCACATGTCTGTCTTCATGTATGTTTGTGTTCATGTGGATTTCTTATAAGGGCACCAATCACTGTATATAGGGCCCTCCCTACCCCAGAATGACTTCGTCTTAACTAATTACATCTGTGATGATCCTATTTTTAAATAAGGTCACAAGCTGAGGTTCTGGGTAGACATAAATTTTGGAGGGACACCATTTAACCCAGTACACTTACATGTCTCTGGACTATGGATCTATTACTTTTTGCAGGGACTCATATCTTTGCTCCCCAACTCAGGTTTTTACAAGAATAAAGTGTTACAGAAGTACATCCCCCAGTCTGAAATCTGGAGGAGTTCAAATTTGAGTAACTGAGTCTGTCCCTGGTATTGCTATAATTAGGTTACCTTTATTCCTTTATGAGTCATTAACTTTGAAAACTGCTGGTTCTATCTGTGACAACCAGTGATACATCATCTTTAACCAGTCTGCACCACCATAAAAAAAAATGTTGCTCAAGTCCTAATTTATTGCTCCATGACACAAATGGTGCATCCCTTACAAACTCAGCCAATTTTAAGGATGATTTCTGGGCTGCTTAAAAAGCCTTCTACTGCCAGATTTTGGAAAATGTTGCTTTAGAGATTATTATTTTCTGTTTCAGGACAAATCCATGAATTTGGCCTATTCATATTAGCTCTAGTGAGATGATGCATCTCTTGTCCATAAAACTTGAATACCCGGTGTCATAAGTGATTTTTCTGAAGTTAATTTTTCCCATACTTTGAGTTATCAGTTTCTGACGTGCTGGTGTGCATTTCAGTTGAGGTTTTATTACATTGTGTTGGCAGCACATTATGTTTTTTACACATGGATTTGATTGAGAAATGAAACTGGAATAAGAATGAGGTAGCAGCAGCATCTGCTGCAAGACTCAACTATTGCTGTTGTCAATCAGCCTGATTGATTAAATATGGTGATACACATTTTTATTAAAATGAAATACTTCTTTTGAAAAAGAACCATTATGCCAATAAATTATATGACTTTCCTGAAGAATGTGCCTGAGGAAGTGATCTGTTGGTGGAGCACAGTAACTATAGATAGCTGCAACAAACAGGAGAGTTCAGATTAGACTTGGCTGATTTTGCAAATGTAAACTCTTTTTAGCATATGGAAGAAATGAACCAGCATTTTGGGAGGCTAAACCCTGTAGGAGAGTTGGAGTTTGACTGGATCCGCAAACACTGTCCCTTAATTTCTTGATATCCTGTGGTCTACTTGGTTTTAAGGCATCTGGTATCACCCAGACCTTCTTTGAAATAAGAGAAAACATCGTTTCGTTTTTTCATTTCTAACTCAGACTCATTTTAGTTAGTTGCCATTTTACAAATCTGGAAAACTGAAATCCAGAGATGAAAACAGGGATTCTTGAGAATAAGAGCGGACGGATTGTTTCACTGACGTGGATCAGTACCCAGCAAACATTAACCCTGTCTGCGAAACTCTGAAATTTTAGGAACTTCAACGAGGAAATGGTGAGAAGTTGAGTATTTGATCATTTTGAGCCAAAGAGGTAAAACAGAAAATCTCTACTGCTTCTTAGAGGGAAAACCCAGTGAGTTTATTGGTCCTGTTCAATTTTAATTTGGATGATTTTTAGTCTTGCTGTGGTCACTCTGGTCTCCTTGGCTGGGGCTGGGTCCTCTCAGAGTGTTGATGATTCACACTTGCTCAGATCAGCCAAAATTCCAGGGAGCCTGTTTAATCATTATCTCTGCCCACCGAAAAAGATGTCTTCTGTTGGAATCCATCGACGATGGTAACCCAAAAAGGTGTTGCATTGGTGTAAAACACAGAGTTTCAAAAGAGGGTTTTTCAAGCCAGTAAGTGGGCAATAGGAAAGGAAAAACATCTTACAGTAATTCCTTCAACACACAGAATGCTTCTACTGCAGGACTTGTGTCAAGACTCGTATTGTAGGATTGAGATATTTTCAGCTGTATCTAATTTAAGTTTTAGCTTTTCCTTACAGATGGATTGCTCCTGAAACAATCTTTCTCACTGCCTCCCCATCCCTGTCTTCTAAAGGCTGTAGATTTGGGGATTGCTAACAGATTTTAAGAAGAGCCTGAAATCTCTGAAATACCATACAGCTGAAAGCCAAAACCAGGAACAGTTGAGAACTTGATTTAATTTTATTTTTTGTCAAGGGGTGGTCTCCAGCTCTCAGCCAGATTTCTTCTCTGGACTCAGCCATGAAGGTTGAAAACTCCACAGAGATTTGCAGGTTTAAACTTGGAGCTTCCTGTAGTATACAAAGGCTTTCTTTCGGAGTGTGACCTTTTCTTTTTATCAGTTTTCTTCTTGGCATCTTGTCAATGCCAGATCCTTGAACAGGGCCCACTGGATGAATGCCAGAAGCAGAATATTCAACACATGGTCATTCTGGTTTTCCAGCCAGGAGTCTAGAGTTGTGCTGTCATTGCAGGTCAGGAAAAGGCACAGCATCAGTACTAGATGGGCAGTATGCAGGTAGACATATGGGCAAAAAGTGAACCAAAGTTCAGGAGTCCTGCAAGGCAAGCAAGTTGGGTCAGACTTCATCAGTCCAAACACTTCCGGGACCTGATGTAAGAAAAAAAGTCCAGTGTGTAAGAGCATGGGTCAGTCCCACCTCTAATCCAAGTTTTAATTCAGTATGTCCACCTTTGGGCAAATAGCTTAATCTTTCTATGTTTTACTTTCTTTATTGGTAAGTGGAGATTACACATCTTACAGAGTTATTGGGAAGTTACAATGAAGTAATGCTCTCTTGTCAAAATTCCTACCCTACGAGTAGCCACTATTCTGACTTCTAGCAGCAGAGATTAAATTTGTTTGCTTTGGGGTTGTATGTAAATATAACCATGTACTACATGCTCTTTTGTGTCTGGCTTTTTTCTTTCTTTTTTTCTTTTTATTTTATTTATTTATTTTTTTTATAGAGATGAAGTTTCTCTATGTCTGTCAAACTCCTGACCTCAGGTGATCCACCTGCCTCGGCCTCCCAAAGTGCTGGGATTACAGGCATGAGCCACCGTGCCTGGCCGTCTGGCTTTTTTCAATCAGCATTTGTTTGTGAGGTTCATTCATACTAAGTCCTGTACATAGGGTTCATTCACTCTCACTTCCTATAGTATTCCATCGTGTGACTACATCACTATGTTTATTGTTGGAGGATATTCAGGTTGTTTCCAATTTAGGGATGGTGTGAATAGTGCTTCTGTGAACATTCTTGGGCATACCTCTTCATGGACCTGTGTAGTTTTTTCTCTTGAGCATATCCCTAAGGATGGCATTGCTGGGTCAGCTATGGAAGATGCTGTCAAACAGTTTTTCAAAAGTGATGACCCGTTTACTCTTTCAGTAATCTTTGTGAATTCTGGTTGCTCCACATCGTCCCCATCACCTGATGTTGGCTCTGTTTTTTAAATCTTTCCAGTAGTTCTAGTATACTGCACTATGGATTTAAATTTGTACTTTTTTGGTGAAAAATAGAGTTGGGCATATTTTTTGCTTGGAAATGTGCAGCTCAGAAAAGCTAAAGTTCTCTCCAAAGATGTACAACCAGTAGGTAGTTATAAATGGCGGGTCTTATGACACCCTATGCCAACACTGCTTTTGTAAACTGAGGTGTGGGTCTAAGCCATAATGATCAGTGTGGAGGGGGCAATTGTTCCTCACACTCTGTATCATCTTTTTGCGTCTCGAATGGTACTTTTCCATTCTGGGCCCTGCACTTTAAGAGGATTGTGGGTGAGCAAGGGGATGTTCACAGGGGAATGATCAGGTCAGCAGTCAGACTACTAACGTCTGACCATCTGACCACCAACCCCAGAAGTGGGTGGGAGAAGACAAAGGGGGAACAGAAAAATTGTTGTCTAATTTGTGGAGGGCTACCTTCTGAAAGAGGGGACAGGCTAGTTCTGTGGGGTCCATGAAGCAAAATAAAACCTGTAGGAGTGGAGGTTACAGGATGGTAAAGTTTAGCCCTTTGCTACCATGCTCTTGGTTTGGCTTGGTCTGGGGTTGGCCTCGACAATAAAACCAGGGCACAAAATGCTCTCATCTAATTTGCATAGATGTGTTAGGTTCTGTAAATAGCAGTTATCTGAGAATATAAATGTCACCCACTTCATAATGTTATCCTTACCAGTAAATATTTAACCTCAAGGATTGCAACTCTCTAAGGTCTTTGAAACCTCTCAAGACGCAGGGCCTAGACCTGAGTCGCTCGCCAAGGACAGACATACTTTATAACTAGAGGCTTTCACATACTCACTGGTGAATTCCTGCAAAATTAGCACTTGTAAAGCAGAATTAATTGGGGCCAGAACAGGCAATCAAACAAGAAGGATAGTTTAAGAAAACCTCTTATGCTCGGTGGATTCAAGGTGAGTGAGAGATGTTGATGGCCAGGAATCAAGCCAAGGTTGCACAAGGCTAAGGAAGTCTGAGAGGCCTCTGAAAGGACACAGGAAACAGTCTGATTTCAAAGGAAGCGATGGCTAAGCAATGGCTATTGGAGAGGAGCAGGAAGGGCAGACCAGGCAAAACAAGGGAGCTGAGATCTCATATTTTTTAGAGGCAGAAAAGAATCAGGTTCAAATTCAAGAAAGATGAGCTTCCTGAGGAAGAGTGCCACAGGACAAAGGAAATGTGAGCAAAAGGGATTGAGGAAGAGAGTAAGGAACAAAGGATGGGAGTTATTTCAAGTGATCTGAAAATCCTTATGTACATCAAATATTGTCTGTAACTTAATATACTATGTCACACAGAGATATTTATGCTAATTTTTAAATATGTGCAGATGGTACTTTGATTTGTATGTCTTAAAAATGTGATGCCAGATTCATAGTTGATTTTGTCATGTGTTTTCTCAAACAGTGGATTTTAAAAGTCCATCTTACAATGTGTATGCCCAAGAAGAATTTTTTTGTCATGAAAAAAGAGCCTTATAGTTGCAACCATTGGTAATTAGTAGTCTGGAATATGATTGTTGGTGTTAATCTACAGAGAACTGCAAATATACAGAATTAAGTAGGGGAAAGATAGGTGAAGTCTGAAAGGGAATTAGGGTGTCTAGCTTATTTCTTTCAGGGCTGAAAAGTGTACAGAGAGCTCATGTGATACCTTCTACTTCTGACCGGAGTCAAATCTCATCCATCCAAGGCAGATGACAATCTATCTAGTTCTCTATTGTTATTTAAATTTGTTTCCCATTTTTTTTGTGTGTGTGAAAATCACTGCAGTGGGTACCATGGAAATACAAAAATAAATGAAATATGTTTCCTGCTCCCTGAAAAGAGAAATGCAGCTATGTTCCTGGATCCTTCATTTTGAAGTTAGTGTCCCTCTCTAGGATGTCTTTACTGAACCTCAGTTTGACCTTTGAGAGACTGTCAAGGAGCGGTCTCAGGATTTACATTTTCCTCTTTAGGGGAATCACAGAAAGACACTTGATGCTTAAAAGACAGGATGGGCAAGAGGCTAGATTCTCTCTACAATCTATTTCATTATTGTCCATAACATTATTCCACTACCAGTGGAGAAAATGTAGTAAGGACATGAAAGGAGCCTGGCGAGAGTCATAACTATGCAGATGACAGTTGCTTTCCCCATTCCCCCACCCCAAGCACATGTGCACACACACATATGCACACATGCATGCACACACACACATATGCACACATGCATGTACACACACATGCACACACATACACAAACCTTGCAAACTATGCACTTGTAAAACAAGTGAATCAGTAGTCGAATAGGCAAGCAATAAAACAACAACATAAAGACACTTAAAGCTTCCATTTTCTCACTGACAGGACACACATTAACTCAACTTAGCAACAGCTGCTCTGGTGGGAAGATATTTTTCTATGGGCTGTCAAGAAGTTTTGATTTCCTTTCCCCCCATTCTCCCAGCATATATCTAGAAAAATTTCTACATGATATCACTATTTCAGCATTAGAGGAACAGCTTAGGGTAATGCACAAAATAGTCTCCATCACTTTCTGGGTGGAAGAAGGAGGTCGTTTAACTTTTCTTATCAGCCCATAAATTCTGGGTACAGGAACACTAACATTCCAAAGCATAGCAGATCTGGAAAAAAATTTTCCAAAGGTAATAATCTTTGAGCAGAGTTTTGAAGAATAAAAACTTCCACACCTTCCGTCACAGCCTGTGACTACATTACTAGCTCAATTTGTGGTTATTCACTGATTGAATTAATATGGCCAAAAAAGACACACATACACACATATGTATATTTAACAGAAAGATAATGCCATGCATTTATGAAAATAAAAGGGGAAGCATGAAGGATATTCAAGGTTGGTAGTATGATTAGTAATGCTTTCTGCTGATTAAGCCAAGGAAGGTGAGAAGTTAAATTGGCCTCAGAGGATCAAAAGGCCATATGTGCTGGGCTGGATCCAAAAGCTATTCCGTGGAATTGAAAAGGGAGAAAGGTATGTTGTTTGGGAAGAGTGAGAAAAACAGCCCAACTGGGGAGATGGTTGCTTGCTAAAGAGCAATATGATATATTCAAAATAATTTATTAAATACTTACACGATGCAACAAAAAATGAGATGACTCCTGTCCACAAGGAACTCCTAGTCTGATGTAAGAGATAAATGCAAAAGCACACAAATTAGAACACAATGGGATAAATGCTGAAATGGGATAGATATAATGTTTTATGAGCTTATGTAGAATGGCCACTAACCCCATCTGTCCTTAGGTAAGGAAAGGCTCCTCTAGAAGTCAGTCAAGCAGAGGATGTAAAATGGTTTTCCTGGCAGAGGAAATTGCATGTGTATGAGAGAGTACGATAAGTTATGATAGAGTTTCTTAATTATGATCACATATTACAGCCAACTGGAAGACTTTAAAAATAACCAGTCAACTTCTACTTCTGGCTATGATAAAATAGCTTGCATGAGAATATATTTCCCAGTGAGGACAACTATAAAAGCTGTATAAAAATAAAAAAGGAAGCTACTCCTTGAAGGCATTGGAGAACAACCAAAGCAGCAAGGCCTTGAGGGGCCATGACCCTGAGGAAAAGGCAAGCTCAATATTTTCTGGTGCTTTCATTTCTGAGGTATTGGCTGATTCATAAGCAGAATGAGGCCAAGAGATTGTGAGCAAAGCAATGAATCAGAATTTTTGACAATCTCATGGGCAAAATTTGGATTGTGGGTTTGGAAGATTAGGATCCCAGAGAAAAGAGAACCTCCAAGAAGTGAGCCCTCTATTGTGCCTCGCTTTCACCTGAGGTACTTGCCAGTTTCTAAGTTGCATGGACCAACACAAAGAGACTATAAAGCAGCACAGAGCTTTCTGCAATCTCATGGTACTGCAGGGAGATGTATAAATCATTGGAATTCAGGATACAACAAATAAGAGGAGCTCTGTAAAAACTAAGGCCGTCACTTGAGATGTCTAAAGGCTGTACCTCAAAATTAAGGACAGAGCTAATATAGATGAACCCTTATGAAAATCAAAATCAAGTCTTCAATCATCTCAATCATTACTCAAGCAGGTGATTTTTTTTTCTACTTTAACTGCCAGCCAGAAGAAAATTAAAATTTCTCCAGAGAAAGATAACATCACTCAAATCCACAATTTATTATACATAGTGTTCAGCATTTAGTTAAAAATCACTAGACATACCAGAAAGAGAAGCAAGAGAAAGAAACATACAATAGAAGCAGCTCCACAAGCAATTCAGATATAAAGGTATTGGATGCAGTACTTAACTATGATTAATATGTACAAAAAGTAGAAGACAACAGAGCATTTTACCAGAAATCTGAAATCTATAAATAAGAATTAAATGGAATTTCCACAACTGAGAACTACAGCAATTGAAATAAATAACTCAACAGATGAACTTGACAGAAAAATAAACATACCAGGAGAAATTATTAGAGAACTTAAGTGTAGGCCAGTTGAAAATGTCACAATGAAGCACAAAGGGAAAAAACTTTGGAAACCACCACAAAAGGGCATAAGAGACACATGGGACTTGGTGAAAAGGTTTAACATATTTCTAAGTGTAAATTATGAAAGAGAAGAGCGGATGACACAGAAGCAGCATTCTCAGAGATACTCTCTGAGGTTTTTTCAAAACTGATGAAAATTATCCAGCCACAAATTCAGTAAACACTGCAAACATCAAGTAGAATGAATAGACATAAAACCATATGAGGAATACCCTAGTCAAATGGCTTAAAATCAAAGACAAGAGAAAATCTTAAAAGAGGCCATATTAAAAAGTTACTAAAAAGTTACACTAACCTTAAAGAAGCAGCAATGAGACTGACAGTTAACTTTTCAACAGAAATACTGGAAGCCAAATGGACAATTGGCTGAGATATTTAATACGTAGAAAGAAAATATTTCCCATTCTAGAATTTTATACCTGCCAAAATATCCTTCAAATATGAAGGCAAAATGAATGCACTTTTAGACAAACAAAAGTTGAGAGAATTTGCTACCAGCTGGTACACTAAAGTAAAAACTAAAAGGAGTTCTTTAGCCAATAAAAACGATCTCAGATGGAAGTACAAAAGTGTTAGAGGAAATGAAGGAAGTACAAAAGGTAAATCTATATATAAATTAAATGAATATTCACTGAGATATTATCACAAGATAAGGAAAAATACTAAATGAATATTTACTATGTATTATAATAACCACCAAATAATGTCTTTGGGGTTTAAAAGTATGTAGAACTTAAAATGCCTGAAAATTATAGCATGAAAGTAGAAACAAAAATAAATGTGTTAAAGTAGTTTAAGATTGTTGCATTATCAAGAAATAGTAAAAGTACCAATCTGTAGTAGATTAATAAATAAAAAATAGAGTCAATGTACTTCCATTAAAAATCCCATGTGTTTTAATAACTTGACAAGCTGATTTTAAAATGTACATAACATTCTATGGGGGTAAGAATAAGTAAGACAATCTGTAAGAAAGACAAAGCTGAAAGACTTACATTGTATTAAAACTTATTGTAAAGCTATAGTAAATATGTTAGGTTGTATTGGTGCAAGGATAGACAAATTATTGAACAGAATAAAGAATTTATAAACAGACTTATACATACATTATCACTTGACTTGTGAAAAAGAAAGAATTGTCTTATCAATAATTGGTTCTATAATAACTAAATATCCATTTGGAGGAAAAATAATTATTACCTTATACACAAAAATTCTTTTCATGTAGATTGTAGATCTAAATATGAAAGATGGACAATACAACAGAAAGTAATGTGGCAGAATATTACCTTGTATAGCAAATATTTTAAAAATAGAATATAAAATCATAACAAAAGATTCATGGCTGGACTTTGTGGCTCATGCCTATAATCCCAGCACTTTGGGAGGCCAAGGCAGGAGATCACAAGGTCAGAAGTTCGAGACCAGCCTGACCAACATGGTGAAACCTAAAAAAAATACAAAAATTAGCTGAGTGTGGTGGTGGACACCTATAATCTCAACTACTTGAGATACTGAGGCAGGAGAATCACTTGAACCTGAGGGGTGGAGGTTGCAGCGAGCCAAGATCACGCCACTGCACTCTAGCCTAGAAGACAGAGCAAGACTCTGTCTCAAAAAAAAAAAAAAAAAGATAAATTAGACCTCATTAAAATCATTACAATTAAGAACTAAAAATCATCAGAAAGATGCTCACTGAGGCCAAGGAAACAATTCGTAAACAAAGTGAGAATTTCAAAAAAGAGATGGAAATATTTTTAAAAGTACCACACAGAAATCATGGAGCTAAAGAAGGAGGCTGAGGTGGGTGGATCACATGGTTAGGAGTTCAAAACCAATGTGACCAACATGGAGAAACTCTGTCTCTACTACAAATACAAAAATTAGCCGAGCGTGGTGGTAGGTGCCTGTAATCCCAGCTACTCAGGAGGCTGAGGCAGGAGAATTGGTTGAACCCGGGAGGCAGAAGTTGCAGTGATCCAAGATCACACCATTGCACTCCAGCCTGGATGACAGAGCAAGACTCTATGTCAAAAACAAATAGGCAAACAAAAATACAATAACTAAACTGAAAACTCACTATAGGGGTTTGAGGGCAGACTAGATGACATAGAAGAAAGATCAGTGAACTGAAAGACAGGTCATCAGAAATGATCTAGTCAAAAGAGCAAAAAGAGAAATAGAATAAAAAAGAATGAAGAAAGTTTAAGGGACTTATAGAACACCATCAAGTGTACCAATATATATGTCATGGGAGTCAAGAAGATGAATAAAATTAGAAAGTGCAAAAACCCTTATTCAAAGAAATAATGGCAATAAATGTCCCAAATCTGGGGAAGGAAATGGACAACCAGATCAAAGAAGGCATAAGGACACCAAATAAAATGAATCCAAAGAAATCCACACCTAGACAAAGTATAAGCAAACTGTCAAAGTCAAAAGTAAAGATAGAATTTTGAAAGCAAGAAAAAAAGCCACTGGTCACATGTTAAGGGAAACTCCATAAGATTATCAGATTTTTCAGCAGAAAGTCTGCAGGCCAGAAGAGAAGGGAAATAATACATTCAAAGTGCTGAAAGAAAAAAAAAATCCTGCCAATCAGAAATACTATACTCAATAAAACTGTCATTCAGACATGAAGGAAAAATCATTTTTTCAATGAGGCAAAACCTAGGGAGTTCATCACTAAACCTGTCCTACAAAAGAAGCTAAAAAGAGTTTTCCAACTTGAAATGAAATGATGCTACATGGCAACATAATAGCCTAAAAAGGTATGGAACTTATGTAACTCAATGATAAAGGTAAATGTAAAGACAAATACAGAATACTGTATTACCAAAATAGTGGTATGTAAATTGCTTTTAATTCTAGTATCCAAGTTAAAAGACAAAAGTATTAAGTATAACTAAAAAATATGTTGAAAGATATGCAATATGACTACATGTCAATTGTGACAAGAGTAGCCTAAAGTGTATGTATGGAGGGAAAAAGTTAAAATGTAGAGTTTTTTTGTGTGTGTGTGTAATTGAACTTAAGTGACTATCATCTTAAAAGAGACCATTATAACTACAAGATATTTCATGTAAACCTCAAGGTGATCATACTGAAAACTACCTGTAGAAGTTATATTTTTTAAAAAGCAATCAAAACATATCAATAAAACACAAAGGAAGATAGAAAAAGAGGAAAAGACAATGAAAATTGTAAGACTTACAGAAAACAATTAGAAGTGGCAATAGTATATTATATTCTACTAATAATTATCAGTAAATTAATTAAACACAAATCAAAAGACAGGGACTGGCTAAGACAGAGAGTGGCTAAATAATTACATATAAATTAATTAAACTCCCCAATCAGAAGACAGAGAGTGGCTAAGATAAATAAAATAAGACCCAACTGTATACTATCTACAGGAAACTCACTTTAGATTTATGGATACACATGGTCTGAGAGTAAAATAGTGGAAAAAGATATTCTGTGAAAACCAAAAGAGAACAGGGGTGGCTATGTTTACATGAGACAAAATAGACTTGAAGTAAAAAATTGTCACAGGTGACAAAGAAGAACATTATATAATGATAAAATAGTCAATTCACTAGGAATACACAACAATTATGAATATATGTGCACCCAACATCAGAGTACCTAAATATATAAAGCAAACATTGACAGAACTGAAGAGAGAAACAGATACCAATACAATAATTGTAGGAGACTTAAATATCACTTTCAATTACCGACAGAAGATCCATACAGAAGATCAATAAGGAAGCAGAGAACATGGACAATGCTTTAGGCCAAGTAGACCTAATAGGTATATACAGACTGTTTCACCCAACAGCAGCAGAATACACATTCTTCTCAAGCACACATAGATCTTTCCTCAGGGTAGATTACATTTTAGGTCACAAAACAAGTCTTAACAAACTTAAAAAAAACTGGAATTATACCAAGTATCTTTTCTGACTACAATGGAATAAAACTAGAAATCAAGAGCATAAGGAAAATAGTAAAATCCACAAATGTGAAAATTAAACAACACTCTTGAACAATCATTGGACCAAAATAGAAATAAAAAAGAAAATGGGAAAACATATTATGGTAAACGGCAATAAAAACACAACATATCAAAACTTATGTGATGCAGAAAAACCAGTAGTAACAGGGAAGTTAATACTGATAAATGTCTACATTAACCAAAGAAAGATCTCAGATAGAAAATCTAATTTTATACCTCATGGAGATAGGAAAAAAAACAAAAACAAAAGAACAAACTAAGCCCAAAGTTGGCAGAAGGAAAGAAATGATAAAGATTGGAACAGAAATAAACAAAACAGAACATAGAAATACAGTAGCCAAAAAATCAATAAACTAGGAGTTTGTCTTTTTGAAAAGATAAACAAAATTGCAAACTCCTGCTTGACTAAAAAAAAAAAAAAGATTGAAGACTTAAATACAATTAGAAATAAAGTAAGAGACATTGCAACTGATACCATAGGAATAAAAAGGAACATTGAGACACCTATAATGAACGATAACCATCAAACAGAATAACTTAAAAGAAAAGGATAATTCCTAGAAATACACAACCTACAAAGACTAAATTATGAAAAAGTAGAAAGTCTGAACAGATCTGACTAGTATGGAGATTGAACCAGTAATCGAAAACCTCCCAAAAAGGAAAAGCTCAGGACCAGATGGATTCACTGATGGATTCTATCAAACATTTAAAGAATTAATGCCAATTCTTCTCAAATTCTTCCAAAAAATGAAGAGGAGGAAACACTTCCAAATTCATTATATGAGGACAGCATTACCCTGATACCAAAGCCACACAAAGATACCACAAGAAAAGAAAATTACAGGCCAATATCCCTCATGAAAATAGATGCAACAAAATACTAGCAAACTGAATTAAACATTAAAAGGATCATACATCATAACCAAGTGGGATTCATCCTTAGGATGCAAGGATGTAAAATCAATTTATGTGATACATCACATTAACAGAATATAGGATATAAATCACATGATTGTCTCAATTGATGCAGAAAAACCATTTGACAAAATTCAACACTCCTTCATGATAAAAACTCTCAGCAAACTAGGAATAGAAGTAAAATATCTCACTATAACAAAAACAATCTATAAAAAGCCCACAGCTAACATTGCATTCAATGGTAAAAAACTAAAAGCTTTTCCTCTAAGGTTAGGAACACGGCAAGGATGCCTACTCTCATCTTTTCCCTTCCTCCCTTCCTTCCTCCCTTCCTTCCTTTTTCCTTCTTTCTTTCTCTTTCTTTCTCTTTCTCTCTCTTTCTCTTCCTTTCTTTCTTCTTCCTTCCTTCCTTTTTCCTTCTTTTTCTTTCTTTCTTTCATTCTCTCTTTCTCTCTTTCTCTTTCTTTCTCCTTCCTTCTTTCTTTCTTTCTTTTTCTCTTTCTCTCTCTCTTTCTCCTTCCTTCCTTCTTTCCTTCCTTCCTTCCTTCCTTCCTTCCTTCCTTCCTTCCTTCCTTTCCTTCCTTCCGTCCTTCCTTCCTTCCTTCCTTTCTTTCTTTCTTTCTTTCTTGATGGAGACTTGCTCTGTCGCCCAGGTTGGAGTGCTAGCATGATCTCGGCTCACTGCAACCTCTACCTCTCGGTTCAAGCAATTCTCCTGCCTCAGCCTCTGGAGTAGCTGGGATTACAGGTGCATGCTGTCATTCCTGGCTAATTTGTGTATTTTAGTAGAGACAGGGTTTCACTGTGTTGCCCAGGCTGGTCTCGAACTCCTGAGCTCAGGGAATTTGCCTACCTTGGCCTTCCAAAATGTTATGATTACAGGTATTAGCCACCACACCCAGCCTCACTTTTCCTATTGTAG